>VDFB02278947.1:0-33893 GCA_007258455.2 Sequoia sempervirens
AGAGTAAATCAAATTCAAATTCAAAGTTTTAGTTTTTATTTTTCATTTAACAAGTCTTTCGACATCCTAATTAGATTCACTCTTTACATTTTTTTCTTTACTTTTGTGCCCTCATTGGAATGGCAAGGGCATCCTATGCCAAGCCACTGAATAACCCTTTCATCATTTGACGGAACTGGTCTGGGGTGGTCAAGCAATGTGCGTAGGGCAAGATACATCTCTCGTATGTCCTCTTCTATTTGTGGCTCAACAACATGACCATGCAATCACATTGCTTGGTCAAAAAAATGATCACCCTGATGTTGTATGGCACTACTAAATTTTTGTTGTAGACACCTCATATATGAGGATGATTGAGGCAATGAATGTGGGAAGATGCCACCAATGAGGTAGAGACCTTGATCAACATCATATCTTTCTAATGCTTCCTCAAGCTGAACGTGATTGACCAAATGTCTCCAAACATACTTTGCACACAAAATCTGAACTTGAATACGGCTTGTCAACAGGTCCATGCAGTTTGACAGGAAACTGCATGCCACATCAGCCTCAGAATATGGGAGTACATGTTCAGTGGGCTCAGGAAATCTTTCGATCTTGCAAATGGAATCCTCCACCATACGACAATTGAATTTGAAGGAATGATGCAGCCTCTCCATACTGAAGGGACTGCTATTGTCTTCCTCATTTTCATGGGGAAGCTGCGTAATGTGAATTCTTGAGTTCAACATTTTTGGTTGTGCTGTCAAAAAATAAGGGAAAAAAAGTTAGTAACAAATAGCGCTACAAGCATTTAGAAAAAAAATGATATTTACTTCCAACTATTGATTCATCGACTACTTCACAACATAAATGAGCATCGCAAAACATTTATGAAAAGAAAACCTCTTAGTTAGATGAATACTATTTGTAAAACTACATATTGGAAAACACAGGGTGTTACAAAAAACTGCAACTCACTAACTCTTGAAATGTATTCCTTTCTGGACTGTGATATACTTTTGAAACTCATCCATAAACATGAAAACTTCATTACCACATGCTTGTCCCTTTATCATTTGAAAGTATTCAATACATTCAAAACTCTATCCCTTAGCAAGTTGGAAAACACAGTGTGGGATGTCAATACATGCTTTTATGAATCTCCCACTTGAAATATGACATGTACATACATGAGTAATGACAGTAAAGATTATCCCTTTCAACAAATCCAAGCCCATACCATTTCCTCCTATGCCATTTGTATTTCATAGCGCATGAGTCTGCAGCAATTCAGATGCTACAAATGGGACATTTTTCAATGAAGTGCTCTTCATATTGGCCAAAGTGAATGGTGAGGAGGTGAATGGCATGTGCTTGTATTTTGTTCAAAGGGATAATCGTTACTCATGTATGTACATTTCCTATTTCAAGTGGGAGATTCATAAAAGTGTGTACTAACATCCCACACTGTGTTTTCCAACCTACAAATATTCAGTGTATTTTGATTTACCATCATATCACGATTTTGAAACCCACATTTTAGTCCACTGAAGAGATGTGATAATTTTTTTAGGTGAGTTTCATGAAATTATCAATGTCTAAAAAACACGAGTTTCACTGCAACCATACTGTCTACGTATAATGGCAAGTTGGAAAACACTATGTGATATACAACGTACAACCTATTGTGTTTTCAATAGGGTTAAAATGTATAAAATCTATTATTGCCTTTGAACCCTACATACAATGTTGGGTATCAACTCAAAGTTGAGTTCTTTTCAGTTTGTTTGGGTAAAGTTTTTATCATCTCAAATCTATAACTTAATCCATGTTGGCATTGTGGTTAGTTATTATCAAGCTCCGTTCATATGATTACAATTTTTGGTTTGCATTGTGTCAAGTGTTAGTTGTTCCTATCATGGTTCAGTTTTCTTTATCATTTGGGAACACAAGTTATAATTTCAAATATCTTTATGATATACTGCTATGTCAGGACAGTAGGCATTTTTCAAGGAAGCATTGATTAATTTTTTTTTAAAACATTTTAGTTTTATAACTGTTGCCTCTTAAGGTACATTTAAGAAAGTTACTTTTCAATTTGAAAAGATACTCCAGTTCAATAATCCATAACATTTTATATATATATATATATATATCCTTCCATGTATTCTTTCGAAAAGATGGTGAGTAGAAAAGAAGTATTATTCTCAATTTAGAAATGGCATTTCATTGATTCATATTTGAAAGTTATTTGGATAGCACATTTAGTGCTTTGTGAAAATGATCAATTATGTTGTACTTAAACCTTTGCATCTAAATCTTGAGTGATGTGAAATCAGAAGATGTTGTAAAAGAAACAGAAGTGATACTTTGTGTATCATTAAAACATTGATTGAAAATGTTGATATATAGCCAACGAAGCATTGTAAACAAGTTCTGAGATTAATCTAGTGAGGAAATTTTTGAGTGGTTTTTCTACCCCAATAGGGTTTTCCACTCAAGACAAATAGGGTGTTATAGTCTCATTCATGTTTTATGGTTGTGAAAGTTTTTGAATTGATTTAATATTACTTATCTCAGTGTAATGATTGCATTCAATTCATGAATATGTTAATCATTGAAATATAAAGAGCATATATTGTTCAGATTCATTAAAGGAAAAAATTTATCTAAGACATTGACTAAATTACTACTTTTGTATTAATGAAGTTTGTTAAGTTGGTTTTAAATGAATTTCCTCCTGTTATCATATTTGTTTCGTTATTTTTGTCTAATTTATTAATTTTACTGATAATTTAATGAGTAGGTGTCACAATGACAATCCATATTGCAGCAACTACAATATCGATTGTCATGGCATTCCATCACCACGAGGCCAGATTTCTTTGAGGAATTTTATGAAATAGTTCACTATGCTACCACAATTTTCATTCATGTCTAAGAAAGAAATCTACCAAATAGTTCACTGCCTTGCTTCTATGGCTAAAAGCCTAAAATAGGTTTTTTTGAACAAGCTACACATGCTTGCAAAAAATATATCAAAGCATAATAGTAAATATGGATTCTCATGGCTTCAAACACCATGGCTAAATAGTAATTATCGATTGTTGAAAAAATGTATCCAAGCATAATTGAAAATATGGATTGTCATTGCATTCCACCACCATCATCTTCGAATGCCATGACAAGCCATAGACAAACAATAGAAATAGTTCATTTCCTACTCTATGGCTTGTCATGGAATTCCAATCACCATGGTGTTGCAATGCCATGACAATCCATATTTACTATTATGCTTTCATACTAAACATCAGATGTTTTCCAACAAGCATATACATGCACAATATGATTCCAAGTTGGAAAACACAGTGTGAGGTGACTATATGTCTGCGAAAACATAGTAGGAACCCATAGATAATCAATCATACACATAAACAGTTCATTTCCTTATCTATGGCTTTTCATGGCATTCCAATCACCATGGTGTTGCAATGCCATAACAATCCATATTTACTATCATGCTTTCATAGTAAACACCCGATGTTTTCCAATAAGCATATACTTGCACAATATGATTGGAAGTTAGAAAACACAATGTGAGGGGAGTTTATGTCTGCCAAAACACAATGGCGACCCATAGATAAGCAATCATACACAATAAATAGTTCATTGCCTTGTCTACGTAAATCGACCTTTATATAGTATTGTCCACCTTATGTTGAAGAGTATGCAATCAGCCAATCAAGTTGACTAAGATCTATTCATGGCATCTATCATTGTCCTAATGCAATGCAGATCCATCGTAAATTGAAAAGTTATAGTGTACAAAGTAGCAAATTTGACCTCCTAGGACCTGAAATAATACCCTTATGATACTAGTCACAAAAAAAATCCATTAACTTTGTGTTATGCCTTAGGTTGGAGATGTCATACACTAAGCCTCCATGATTCTTGTTCAAAACTACAATTTGGCTTAGACTAAACCTGCTTGGATAATTCTTCATTGTATTAAGGGATGTTTGAACAAATCCTATTATCAATGCTTCAAGGACATACATCATACTATGAACCACGTGGTTGATCAATTGGATATCAAAGCTGATACAAGAACCTACACAGTTGAACGCTTCAATTGGTTACTATTCAATTGGGACTATTTCAGTTTACAATTTTCTCTTGCTTCAATCCCATTTGGTATGTGACAAATTTATGGTTCTTTCTATTTTCATTTTTCCCTTATTTGGAGGGCTAATATATATCTTAATTAGATGGTTGCTATCTAGTTGTACTAGTTATGGCTATTATTTGAGAATAGCCATGGTTCTCTATATTTTTCTCAACAGCTTTAATTCAATAAAAAAAGAAAAAACTGTGTTATGCACTTGTTCAAATAGACAACTTTCACCAACGAAAATTATGTAACTTTAGAATCAAACATATAGAATTAAAAAACATAGTAATATGTATTATGACAATTCTACAACATAAATCCATTAATTCAGTACTACAACAGCCCAAACTTGATATCAAGTTGACCTTCCATCAAACAATTTTGTAAGTTATGTCCTCAATCATAACCACAATTATACTCTACATCGATGTTGTACCATCCATATCACAAGAAACTCATTTCTATGCCAAAAGATAAAACAAGGTTATCATATATGACAAAGAAAAATGGAACTTATATTTCAGGGATTTCTTCTGTCAGGCTGTGGAAAGCTACTTTTCCTGGCATGTAAAACAGGGCCATAATTGGGAATCAGTAGCATCTAGCAATATAAAATAGTCGATATTTATTCTAGTGTATACCCTCGCGCATGGACATATTGGATATGTGTATTAAGTTGAAGATTATAAATACCTATAGATTAAAACCTAGTTTGAGCTTAGCATGCCTTTAAAATCAAACTTCATATCGATACAGCAAAGCAAGTATATTATAAGCTCTGATGTCAAACTTGCATATTTGTATTCATGATTTACAAATTTCTTCTGCTAACCCCATAAAACAACAGATTTATTTCAAAAGACTAATCATTTCATTCTAATGCAAGAAATGAATCAGAATACTAAAGACAATCTTTGAATCTTACCTAGGAGGATATGGGTTGCTTCCCAATCCTCAGCCCATAAAGTTCTAGAGTTATCACAAAAAACTAATACTAATACTAATCTTTTCATTCTAATGCAAGCAATAAAACAATCAATGAAAATAGTCTCTAAATCTTACCTGATCACTATGGGTTACCTTGCAATCTGTAGCCCCCAAAAAAGAATAAAAATGCAATAGAACAAAAACATTCAAGTGCACAACAGAGAATACACTTCTAACAATGATTATGGTATGATGCATGGAAGCTTACACAACACAATGTGCAATGGATTCTCGTTGTTAGCTTTAATGAAACCATAGACCATAAAATATCTACAACACTCTAAAGTAAATGGTAAAATACATATAAGATAATGGATAGTGTGATTGCAAGTTGGAAAACACAGTGTGAGGTGAGTATATGTCTTCCAAAACACAATGGCATGCCCTATATAAGCAATCATACATAGAAATATTTCACAATCAATCTCATTCCAATCACCATGGTGTTTGAATGCCATGGCATTCTATATCTACTAATATGCTTTGATAGAAAACACACAATGTTTTCCAACAACCATTTACATGCATAGTGATTGGAAGCTGGAAAACACAGTGTGAGGTAACTATATGTCTCCCAAAACACAATGGCATGCCATAGATAAGAAATCATACATACAAATAGTTCATTTCCTTGTCTATGGCTTGTCATGTCATCCCAATCACCATGGTGTTGCAACGCCATCACAATCCAAATCTACTATTATGCTTTCATAGAAAACACACGATGTTTTCCAACAACCATATACATGCATAGTGTGATTGCAAGTTGGAAAACACAGTGTGAGGTGAGTATATGTCTTCCAAAACACAATGGCAAGCCATACATAAGCAATCATACTTACAAACAGTTCATTGCCTTGTTTATGGCTTGTCACCACATTTCTTTGGCTTGTCACCACATTTCTTTGAGGCAATTTTCAAACTGTTCACTACCTTGTCTTTGTTATTGCTTACTATTATGCTTACTAATATGCTTTCATAGACAAGGCAGTGAACTATTTGAAAAAATACCTCAAACAAATGTGGCCTCTTGGGATGCCATGACAAAAAAATACAATTTGTAGTTGCAATTATCACTCCAATATGAATGAAATGGAAAACACATGGTGTTCATAAAAATGCAACCCACATCACAACATACCCAAACCCTCATGGGCGTTTATAAAACAGTGCCTTTCATTACATTCCTAAGCTATAAATAACAAAATCTTGTAAAGACATTCATTTTGTTTTCTAAAATTCTAAGATGTAAAATACTGGGTTTTACAAAACCCTAAACCCACTTAAAGTTTGAACACAATTTACAAACAAAAACCCTCATTACATTTTAAACCCCTTTACAACTAACAACCCAAATCATTACAAACCCCTCAACTCACTTTTTGCAGTCTCCCCTTGCTTTGCAACCTTTCACTTGCAACTCAATGGGTGTTTTAATAACAAAAGCTTTTAACAACAATGCAACTTTAAATCCACATTTCATTACATTCCCACAGTTTTAACAACAACACATCAAACAATACAAAAACACATGAAACAATACATAAAAACCTTCAACATTGCATACAGTCGGTTAGAAACACCTCACCTCAAGTCGCTTGGTCCTCTCCCCTGCCTGCAGTGTGCCCTTGCTCTCCAACGTTTCGATTTCAGCCTGCAAAATGAGAATACCCAAAGCACAACGGGTTTTCCAAGTGAACAGTACCCAACAATTTAAACCGCAGCACCGCCCGTCCGCACCGCCCTTCCCGCACTAACGGTTACCTTCTCACACAAGGAAAAAAAATGATGACATATTATTGGCAATGGACACCTCCTCGCTTCCCATGCCCTTTCCTTCTGTTGTCATTTTCGTCACTTCTATCATCCGTATGGTGGGCCCTGCGTAGTGTCGTCTCTTCATGTTATGTATGGTACCATGTATGTCGTTATGTATTTTTTCGTGCGTTTTTGTATGTACATAGGTGCTTTTTGTCTAGGAGTTAGCCAACTCCTGCTTATATCACATAATACCCATGTAAAAAATTATATTATCATATAATGATTGATTATATGCATACATGGATGAGGCATTTTATAGTATAAATATTTATAATAGTTAACATATCTCATTTATAAATATGTATACATCTCAATGATAAATATAAATTTTGATCTATATATATATACAAGGAAGCTTGAATTTTTGTCTCAAAATTTTAATATATACAAGGAAGCTTGTATATATATATATAAGGAAGCTTGACTTTTTGTCTCAAAATTTTAATATATTTCAATTTTCACAAGTAAAAGAAAATATAAGTTATCACCTACAACTACATATGGGTTGAACTATATGTTATCTTCAGGTTGATTTCATTTTAATAACACAATTGCAACTTTTCAAAAAGGTAAAAGAAAATGCATTTATTTTATTTATTTTCCTTTTTTCTTTCTTTGTAACTTTGAAACATACGTATCCCTATCTTTACAATGATAGCAACTAATACATTCTTAAAAGGAACTTCTAAATAACATTTTTTTTCCCCAAACCTATCATTATCATTATGAACAAATACCAAATATTTTTTTCTTTCTAAGCCCGTAAGAATATTCTCTTTTCCTCATACAATTTAGGCACAAATTCCTCACTTAATATATTGTGAATGGCATATAAAAATTAAATGTATAACATATCCATAAATGTGAACTTCTCTTTTCATTTATTCATTGAAAAAATTATGAAACTCATCATTAAGCTTGCTATATTACATCGGACATTAAGAAAACAATCAGTTTACATGCCAAAGAACTAAGGCTTGCTCTATTACATCTATTTTTCATTGAAGCATATATGAAATCCATCCTTGAACTTGCAATGATACAAATACCATTTGAGGAAACAATAATTTGCATGCAAATGAATAACACACAATAAAATAAGGCTTGCTCTCCACCCTACCGTAATTGTGTCATGGAGCCTCATGGGCTCTAGCCATACCCCCGAGCAAGAATTTTATTAACCCCAAGATGATAAATGGAGTCTTCTCAATATTTTATAATAGAGTTAAAAATAGCATAACATCTAAGCTCTTCATTCACCATACTCAATGAAAATCTCTACAAACATACTATCTTCTTACAACAATTAATCAATGAGGAATGGGGAGAAGGGGAAAAACTTATCTCTTTTTATTAGATGAGAGGTTAAACTCACCTACCCTTCTTGCCTCTCCAACCAAGCCATTTTGCTCACTCTCCTTTCTTCTATCTCAACTTTAGTTCTCCATAAGGAGAAGTGGGTAACAACCCACTTATTCTTCCTCTCCAACATATATAGGAGTTTTCAACTTGCAAATTTTGAGTGGGGAGTTGTGAAGTGCACCTACCTCCATCCATGAGAGTCTTTTCCTTATTAAAGAGGAAAACATGCACTTGGACAACCCCCCCCCCATCTTTTCACCCCCATCCTTTCTTCAAAATTCGTCACTCCTCATTAAGAGGACTTTTCAGGAGTCAAATCATGTCCTTAGGGCCCTATTGCATGCCCACTTGACCCCTACCATTATGGTATAGACACTAGGGGGTTTATTTTTACATCTCAACCAAGGAAATTGACCAACAACCCTCTTTAAAGACCCATTTAAGGACCCATCCGAGATTCAAACTTGAATAAGGGTTTCTAACTTTAACCCCAACTTACATCTCACATGACACAATTAAATACACTCCCAACCCAAAAGAATAAACACAATAACTCCATTTCCTTCTAAGCTCCAAAATGAGCAAATCAAATACATAACCACAAGAGGATGTCTTTCAATTTGCTCTCACTAGTTTTCCCTTCTCATATTGGCACTCCTTTCCTGCACATTACCAATGAAATCATAAGAAACAATCGTATATCACATAAGATTTAATTATACAACAATTTCATTAAAATTCCAATCTATATTTATAGTTTACAAGTGCTTAATACCTTCATGGCAATGATAATAAAACAACATGTCAAAATGAAATACAAGCGCATTTTCACGCAATCACACTATGCATTGTCTGAAATATATCTAAGCATCTATTCAAGAGAATTATATATAAAAAAATTAAGATTGTATTATTCACATGTGAAGCGGGGTCTTACAAATACCTGATCTTCTATATATATAAGCATGCTTTTTTAATAATTGATCCTCTATATATATAAGCATGTTTTTTTAATACCTGGTCTTCTATAATTATAAGCATGCTTTTTTAATAGTTGATCTTCTATATATATAAGCATTCTTTTTTAATACCTGGTCTTCTATAATTATACGCACTCAAGCCTAGAATTTGATGGTCTACTTGACCTTTTTTGAATTTTAGACCGTATATTACAACTTAAAAATTTATTAGACCATATAATTTTACTTGCTATATTTTTATATAACCGTAAATATGACACTTTAAATTATTATCAAATCATAAAAATTAATTATAAGCATATATATATAATATTTATTATAAAAATATAAATTAGTTCAGAATTTTTCAAAGATACAATATAATTCTTTCTAATTTTTAAAATATTTTTTACAATAAATTTAAGATTTTGACATTATTACAAACAGTTGTCATCTTTATATTAATATATATAATTTATAATAAATATATATTAATTCAAAATCTTTTCAAAATAGAATCTTTTAAAGATAGAATATAGTACTTTCTAATTTTTAAAATATTTTTAACAATAAATTTAAAATTTTGATAATTTTACTAATAAACTGTGTGTGATTTTTATATCATCAACGTTTCGGATCATATTCCATGATCCATCATCAGGATGATCAGCAGTCAAATGATGCTGGTATGCAAGATTTTTGGAATAAATTGTGTGTGATTTTTATATCATCACTGCTGATCATCCTGATGATGGATCATGGAGTATGATCCAAAACGTTGATGATATAAAAATCACACAGTTTATTCCAAAAATCTTGCATACCAGCATCATGGACTGTGGAAACAAAATGTTATTAATTTTACTAATAGTTATCATTGCTTTATATTTATATATATGATTTATAATATTTATTATAAAAATATATATTAATTCAAAATAGAATATGATTATTTTAACTTTTACAACAAGATTTATTTTTTATATGAATTTAGAAATTTCTTAAATTAATTGTAACACAAATCTAAGATATTTTTTTTTGATCGGTGATGATAGTTTATTTTATTAAATATTAAGAAAAAGTTACATATACTTCATATTTAGCTTCATCCATCAACTACCAAAAATTTTGATTAACCAACAGAGTATCCAACATAACTAATTGCCCCTAAACATATCCACCTGAAATCTACCCTTCCAACCATTGTTTGTGCCCCAAGGTGTTTACAATTACAATGCACATCCAGGCATAACCCCCAAAAACTAGAATCACAGACAAAATTTTGTATAGTAATCTAAAAAAAATTTAAACTTGCACTACTCTGACGCCTTCGATGAGTTACCCATCTCCAACGGCACTATCTCCATTATCGACTTCATCTTCTTTCGCGGACGTAGACCCTTCTTTTCATGCATTTCAGCTCTGGCAATGTCTTTGAGATTCTCTAGGACCTTCTCGACCTCCACTAGCTCAATGCAAACTTTGACTGCTTGCCACCCACACTCCGATCCTTCTCACCACAGTGATTTGGTGTGTCCTTCTAGCCACCTAATAAAGAGATGATTTAAGTTTGTGAGCTCTAGGACTCCTCCATCCATGCCTTCAACCTTCACAAGCCCCACTCCAGGAATCGCCTATTCTAGAATGCCTTCCATATCCTCTAAAAAATATTTGTGAACCAGAGTTTTCATGACTTTCCTCACTACATCCACCGGCTCTCCTAAATCCAGACCCCAAACCATGACCAAAAAATAAATATCCATATTGGTCCTGTATCTATGCCTTAATTTTCCAAAGCCATCACCCAAAATAAATTATACTACTTGCGCCACCTCTACTTCCTTGTAGAGAAATAAACCCCACAGCTGCTTCATAGACGCTTTTCCAGTGAATGGGTCCAGCTTCCTTTGTGATGTCAAGGTGAAATTGGCCTCCATTGTATCTCTGGTTCACTGGCTTCCAAACAACCACCCACCACCAACCGACTACAATCCTTACACTTGCACACCAAGAAGCATCAAAGGTGATGAGATGTGTGTCTTTAATACATCTCAATTTTCCAGCCATCTCCATTAATGTCGAACATACGTCCAGCGCCAACAAAAAAACCTTCATCAATGCTTCACTTCTTTCAGGGATTTTCGCACCTCCTTTGCTTGCTAAATAATCATTTCTTCTTGCATTAAATGCAACAAAGAAAATTCCTCCAAATTTAAGCCACTAAATTCTTCAAACCTTAAAAAATTCACCTCTACAAAAGATAGTGCCCATTTAAAGAGGATGTCTGCCTCCACATTCCCAGTTCTCCTTATATGATTGACCTTAAAAACCTCAAAAAGGGCTAATTCTTCATTAATTTTTCTAAACACTCCCTGCAAATGCCAAGCATCAATTCCTCCTTTTGTAATTGCTTGAATTATTATTAAAGAGTCACCCTCCAAATGTATCTTTGAACCCCCTAACTTTTTGGCTATCTTAATTTTCATTAAGGTTGTTGTTGCTTCCGCTACATTATTGGTTCCCTCCTTCAATCTCATTGCTCCTATGGCCAACACATTCCCATTCCAATCACGAACAATACTACCAACTCTAGATGGACCCGGATTTCCTTTTGACACTCCATCAAAGTTTACCTTCCACCAACCTTCATCTGGTTTCTCCCATTTATCCATTTCTATAGAAATTTGATTCGAATTAACCCAACCAAGCCCCTTAACGAGCCTAAGTTGAATTTCAAGACATTGGGACTGTATTCTTTTATCCTCCAAAGTAAAAGGAGTCTTTGAATTAAAATAATTTGAAGTAGCTGCTCCTACTACTTCCTCCAGAGAGTGATTGATTCTATACATCAATCTGTCCAAAGACTCACCTTTTTCCTGAAAAATTATCCTATTCCTCTCTTTCTCCCAAATTACTATAGATGGGCTTACCTTCCATACACATGAGAAGGTAGATTTCAACTTCCGCACTGGCCAACCTTCGAAAACTCTCTTTAATGTATCTGGTAAGGGTCTGTGCCATCCTAAAGACATCAATAACATATCCCAACATGAGGCAACCATTTTACAGTGAAGTAGAAGATGATCTATTGTTTCCTTCACTTTTTCACACATAACACATCTTGAGGGCCCACAAAACCCAGCTGCCTTCTTCTTTCCCCAATTAAGATGTGCCCTTTGACTGCTAGCCATGAAAAGGTACCTACTTTCAGAAAGCATTCCTTTCCCCAGAAAATATCCACCAGCCAAACTTCATTCCTTGCACCAATATCCAAAAGATAGTAGCCCAATTTAATCGAATATTTGTCATCCAAAGCTCCACACCAAATTACTTTATTTTCACAATTTAACCTCACAATCTTCTGAGAGCTAAGAATCTCCTGCATAGTATCTCGTTGCCTATCTGTTAAATCCACATATTGAAGAGATTTCCAACCCCAATCTCCACCAAAACCACCTTCTCTGAATTCCAAATAATCACTAACCTTATCTCCCCAATGTAATTTAAACCAATTTTTAATTTCCAAAAGGTCTTCATTTTCTTGAAAAACTAGAAAACCTACCCACGAATCCTCCCAAAACTTCACCCTTTGTCCATTTCCAATTTGCCATGTTACATGATCCACTACTAGTTGTCGACAAGAAATTATAAAGTTCCATATGGCTGAGCCAGCTGGGGGGTTCTGCATAGTTAAAATCCTACTATCCTCCATTGAATCTAGATATTTAGCTTTCAAGATTCAGACCCACAGCTGAGAAGGTTGAGAGTAAATAGTGCAAACCAGTTTTTCCCCCAACACCTCATTAATTAAATTCCAATCTCTCAAGCTTGCCCCGTCCACACCCTTCAACTTACAAATCTCTTCCCATGCCAAAAGGGGAATCTTATCCTATTCTTTTGCACCATTCCAAAAACAATTTTGCATCCTTTGACCTATTAGTTTTATGATCTTCTTTGGAATTCTCAAGCACATCATCGAAAAGATAGGAATAGCATAAATTACTGATTTTAACATCAAAATTCTTCCTGCAGAAGTTAACCATCTGCTCTTCCAGCCATCCATTCATTTCAAACAACAATCCACTAAATCCTTCCATATGGTTGATTTGTTGGCTCCCCCAAAAAGAGGTATACTCAAGTATTTCCCTAGTATTATGCCCATCTTCATCCCGAAGATGGAACAAATATCCCTTTGCTTCTACCCTTTTGTATTGAAGAAATAGATTTCTAATTTTCTCATGTTTATACATTGACCAAAGGTTGCAATGTATTTATCCAAAACACCTTTAATCACCCTAGATTCTCTGAAAGAGGCTTCCCCCATCAACAAAGTATCATCCACAAATTGTAAATGAGAAATCAATTCAAAACCCTCTGCCACCTGAACACCTTTCCAAATCCCATCACTTCTCTTCTTAGCTATCAGTCTACCCAAAGCCTCGACCATTATGATGAACAAGAAAGGTGAAATTGGGTCGCCTTGTCTTAAGCCTTTTTTAGATTCAAAGAAGCCCTATGGATTTCCATTCACCAAAACTGAGAAATGAGGAGTCTTGATACAACTTTCAACCCATCTTATCCATTCCTCACTAAAACCAAACTTCAAAAGAACTTTTAATAAAAATTCACTGTTCACTTCATCATAAGCTTTCCTGATGTCTAACTTTATCAACATTTTTTCTAAATGTTTTAGCCTGATAGAGTGTATCACTTCATGAGCAACAATTATGCCTTCATAAATTGACCTATTTGGTGAGAAGCCACTCTGTTTCAGGGAAATAACAGTATCTAGAACAACCTTCAACCTATTAGCCATTACCTTTGAAATCACTTTACATATCGTATTACATAAAGAAATGGGCCTAAAGTCACTAAAGGATACAACTTCTTCTTTCTTAGGTATGAGAGCTATAAAAGTATTGTTAAAATCTTTTAAAACAAATCCACCCCTTCTAGATTCCTCAACCACTTCCCAAATATCATTTGCTAAGAAACCCCCACATTTCTGATAAAATAAAGTTGGGAAGTCGTTTGGGCCCAATGCTTTATCGCTTCTGAGACTAAAAAGGGCTGATTTTACTTCCTCCATGGTCACAACCTTTGTCAAAGCTACATTCTGCAAATTTGAGACACACTGAGGAATAACATCTAAAAGATCTTCTACCTGAGGAAGAACATTCTGAGAAGCTCTAAAAGCTTCCAAAAAGAAGTGCACAACTTCCTGGAAAATATCTTCTTGTTTCATTAAGGTATTACCATGCATATCCTAAATTGAGAGGATTTTATTAGTTGATCTCCTTACCTTTGTCAAATTGTGAAAGAATTTTGTGTTTCGATCACCCTCTTTAAGCCACGTCTCTCTTGATTTCTGCCTCTAGAAAGTTTCTTCTCTAGCCAGTATCTCTACATATTGCTTTTTTAGTTCTGTTTCTATTCTGAAATCCTCTTCCACCATACCCCCTTCAATTACTTTTGAGTGTAACACCCCCAACTCCTATTCTAAATTAAGCTTCTCTGAGAAAATATTTTTGAAAACCTCTTGATTCCATTGCTTTAATTGCTCCTTTACATATTGAAGTTTTTTGGAGAAAATGAAAGCCTTGTTTCCCTCCCTTAAAGGAGCATTAGACCACCAGCCAGCAACTAAATCCAAAAAACCTCCACCCTAAGCCACATTTTTTCAAATTTAAAAGGACATCTATCTGGAACTACATCTTCTTGAATTCTGACACTAATGGGATAGTGATTTGAACCTATAATAGAAAGAATTTCGGCCTGAACAGTCCAATGGAATTTGTCCCAATTGCCGACTAAAAAAAACCTGTCTAATTTTTCTGTTATATTCAAGAAACCACTTCTTCGATTTGTCCAAGTAAAGTTGCCTAACTTGAACTGAATATCAAAAAGACCATTGTATGTGACAAAAATACTAAAATATTTCTTTTTTTGATTTACCCAACCAACCCCGTGATTTTTTTCAGATAGACATAAGATTGCATTAAAATCACTGCCCAAAAGGAACAAAAGATTACCATTGTTTTGAAGAACCTCCGAGATTTCACGCCAAACACGTTTCATCTCCAAACAATTGTTAGGCCCATAAACATTTATGATGTTTAAGTTTGTAGCCAATTTCCTTGAGAACACACTGATCCATTGCCAAGATTTACCTGATCTGGCCTCCTGAGCCTCCACCACCGCCTCTCTTGATAGAAAACCAATACCCCCATAAGCTCCCTCTGAATCAACTACATAGCATTTCCAAGAACCGAAACATCTCTTGAAAGAGATTGTATCATCCCCACTAAGTTTTAATTCCTGCAAAAGAACTATATCTGGTTTCATTTGATCAAAACACCTTTTGATCAAATGTATCTTGTCAGTGGCATTGCAACCCCTAACATTCCATGATAGGACCTTCATGGCTCTCGAGAAAAGGCATAGCCTTTTCCTGATCTCAACTTTTTTTGACCCAAAGCACTTCCTGCAATTTCTAGTTTTTCCCTCGTAGATTTTGGACCTCATTTTTTCTTCTCCTCTACCTTCACTCTCATCTACTTTACAAGTGTTTGAGCTAGAGTTCTCTTCTCAACAATTCCCAATTTAGATCTTAGGCCTAATTCATCTCTGCCTTCCCCTTCCTCTTCATTTGGGGATTCAAAATCCAGATCTTCATACAAACTCCCCTCCTCTCTAGCTTCTTCAAAAGAACTCTCCAGATTACTGATTAGGGAGATTTGGATATCTTTAAAAATGGGTTTTGTTGTTTCACAGTTGTCCTCCACTTGAAAAGATTTTTCTTCCAAGCAAATAGTATTTTGAGTTTGTCAATTTTATGGTTCAGCTTCTAGGCTTTCTCCTTGAAGATCCCATTTAGAGTTTTCAATGCTCCTTTTGAGCGCTTTTGGAGTCTTCTATAACTCATCGACTTTTGGTCCTTATTCTCGAGAGATCATTTTCCCAGATTTTTTCTTGTAGAATCAACCCTTTTTTCATCCCTTTTACTCTGATCATTACTTGTAGCCTCCTTTCCTGAACTTTTAGGATTTTCCTCTAGGGGAGAACCCATCATGACACTATCCTGAACAACCAATTCGGTCCTTGTTTCTACATAACCACTTTATGGGGCCTCACTGGTGCCCCAAATAGGTACCAAGTCTGAGTGGGAGCCCTCGAGACTCCTTCCCACCCCATCTAGACTCCAATCCATTAAACTGTTACCATCACAATATTTCCCATCCACCCACCCACATATTCAAGAATACATTAGGTTTTTGTAAACTCCAATGAGCTTTGGCAGAAAGCTCCCGGTGACTCAACATGACTTCCATGAACTTTGTATTTTCTTCTTGAAAGAGGTTCTCCTTCAAAATCAAAAGATCATTTAAAGCATTTAAACTTAATCCTTTCCCTTTTTCCAAATGCTTACATTCTCCTACCGAGTGCCCTAGTCCTTTACAAATAAAGCACATTTTGATCGTTTCTTCAACCTCAATCTCTTGCTTCCAAGTGCCCTCTCTAGTTTTTAACTCTACCATCCTAGGAAGGGGGTGAGCCGCCTGCCAAAGAATGCATATTCTTGCATACATGTTGTAGTTTTTGTTCGTAATTGCCTCATCCGCTTTTACAAAAGTACCCAATTTGTTGCCTATTAACCTTAGGGTTTCCTCATCCCAGTACTCATGTGGAAGATTGTAAAGTCTAATCCAAATTGGAACCTCCATAATGGCTTCCTTCTTAGGGTTGAAATTTGGGGTCCAATCTTTTAAAAATAAACCCTTGCCCCCCATTAAGAAAGGCCCACTACTGAAAATCCATTCCTTATCCTTGGCATGTAGACAAATAACCAGATAGAAGCCATTGGGAAGGGTTTTTAGCACCATTGTTTTTCCCCAGTGTTCATCACACCAATTTCTAACCTGTTTAAAAGTTGGCCAAGGCCCACTCCACTTCATAAAAAAGTTCTTTCCTTAAAATGGCTCATTGAGTCATTCCAAGCCTTTCCATCAGTCATTAGGGAAACTACTATAGTATGCTCAATTAGGGTTTACCTGTTCCGCGGACTGGAGATTCACTTGTTGTTTTGGCCTCCAGAACTTCTCCAAATTCTTCATGTCCACCAGACCAGTCATCTACATATTGGTGTATCCCCATTTTCTTTCACATCTCGGTCCAGGGACATTGGGTTATCTCTTTCCAATTGACTAGAGCTTTGCCCATTTTTTGTTGGAGCCTTCCATGCTTATTGTGGTGCTCGCCATTGTGGGTTTTGCGCTCTTCCCCCATTTCGTTGGTTAAAGGGCCACCTACTTGGATCTCTTCCTCGAAACTCCTGAGTTCATCTTGTCCCTTGGTCTCTCCTTTGCTTCGCCATTTTGACTTTAGGTCAAGTTATTGGCATAACATGTGTCAAAATTTGATTGCATCGCACACTTGAGTGTTTACATTATTGTAAGCTATGGGATCAAAAAAAATTATAGGCTATTTGTTTGTTGAATAATAGGCGTACTTAAATGTTAATTCATGTGTACATAAATCTAATATTTTTACATTTATTACTAATTATCAATCTTTTCTAATTTTACATTTTTTTAAATATATATAGGATATCTATATGAATAATAACATAACAAAAAAACCATTTTTTTCAAATACTACATGTAATTGGTTTTTACAAATAATTTATATTTTTAGATAGATGAATTTTAGGATTAAATTATTTTTTAATTTTATATAATTATTTCTTGGTAGATTTGAAATTGGTATTTAAATGTGATTTTAGATAGATGAATTTGGGAATTGAACTAACATTTGTGTTAGAGGCAATTGACTTTTACAATTTATATTTTTTATCAAACGTCAAATGACAGACATTTAAATGACCAAACAGTCACCAAATTTTCATATGAGAGGTAGGGGTGGCCATCAAATTCTAGCCCTGATTGGGACTATTCCAATAAGTTTCTAGAAGTCTACATGTGTGGGGAGACAAAGAAGCTAAATAAACAAATTCTAATCTTGTTAGTAATCCACACGTTTGGAATTGAAGTCGGCGGTGGTCCAAGGAAGGAAGCAAAACCTTTTAAGCTTCTCCAACTTTTGAATTTTTGAGACCCTTTCTACAATGTCAAACTTCCTGAATGTTCTAGAATGTTAATACATTTTCAATTCGTGCCATTTAACATAAATTTGGATGTGGGGATGTCTCCTCTAAGAACTTATTTCACACGATAAAGTATCACCTTTAGAGTTTTCCTTTGTGCGAAGCAAAACAAAAATTAGATGTTTTTATTGTCATTTTCATGGAATGTAGAAAACTTAATTCTTATTATTAAGAGGGGTTGATATATAAATTGAGATAGAAAATTTAAGGAGGTTAATTTAAAGATCAAATCAAGAATTATTTTTAAAAAATAAATTAGTTTAGAAATTGGATTGATTTATAAATTAAGTTAGAAAATTAGGAAATCATAAATTATTTTAAATTGGGTTATTTAAATTAATAAAATAATAAAAATTATATATTTATGTTATTTTTATTTAGTTTGGTGTTTGTTTCAATAATATTGTTTTGATATATTTATATATTAAGAAAAGGTGTAATTTTATATGAAGTTGGGTGTCTTGTTCTATGATACCTATACATGTATTCCTTATTTTAATTTATGATAGTTAATGAATGCATGCATTTTCATGCACATGTTATCTAAGTCTTGATCCTTCTCATTTTTTGCCATGGGTAAAGTCTACAGTCACAAGATTGACCCCAAACCCCTAGACTTGACCCTCTCAAATTCTAATTCTAATTGTCTATCACCAATTGTGACATTTACTTGCAATCCTATGTATAATTAATGTATCTCCAACACTCTTGGAAAGTGTTCTTGGATGTCTAGAGTGGAATTAATTTTTTTTGTAATTTACATTATACAAGGATATTTGCATTAGTTGTTGTATGCATTCATTAAGGAGGTGGAGTTGGCAATGACAATTATGAAGCTATTTTTAGCAAATTTATCAACTTATGCATAAGAATTGTGTAGTGGAACATCTTGAATGCTATTGGTGGTGATTTTGGGTGCCTATCATGGGATATGGATCATTATGAAGGAGTTACAAGTCAAATATGTCATTTATTATTAATATGGAGATTATTTGTGTTATTCATGGCTCATTCGTGGTTACATTTACTATTCTTGAAGGAGCCTCTTCATTTTGGATGTGGGATTTTTTGCATTTTACTATGGTTTGATGGTACATTGTTTTGAAAAACTATTTGTGGTATTCCTCTCTCATTTCTCGATAAATTGGAGACATGAGATAGTAGTTTTATGAGATTCCCTTATAGGTATACAAGTTTTTTCAAAGTTTTGTTAGATTGAAGAGAGTGCTTGTGTGTGGTTGTATCCCATATTGAAGATTAATACATACTTTTTTTCTTTCTCGTTTGGAGTTTTTTTAAAATTGTTTCTCCACATAAATCTTGTGCTAACATGGTTTGCTAATTCATTTTCATTGTCGATTTATGCAATCACTTTAATAATCTTATGGTAATCCTTGTTAAAATAAATCAATTTTAAATTTACATATACTTGTAGAAGTTATTCTTGTACTATTTTCACCTTATTTATCAACATTTGGTATTGAAACTAATATTTCTACATAGAGAAGGATGCATTTCTATCAACTATTGAAGTTTTTTTGGTTATAGTGGAAGCTTTTGCATTGTGTGGTTTTGCATATTTGAGGAAATGACTATATTCCATGGCTTCTACTTCCCATATGAATATTGAGAAATTAAATGATACTATAAATATTTACTCTTTATTTTCACTTTTAAGGTGATATTTTGATCAATTTTATTTAGGAATACAATAGCATACATGTTTCATAGAATTTGCATTTCATTCATCAAGTTTTAAAAAAAATTATCACTTTCGTAAGTTCATTTTTGGTCACAACATCAACAAGATTCTACATATTGATCATTCATAGATCAACAAACAACACAATAGGAAGAAGTTTTCAATTTGACAAAAAAATTATACCATTGGTTGAAGGTTGACACATCTATTCAGGTAGGCCCTATAGTTGTTAAAGAAATTTTTATAAGGAAGCATAATCATTGATTGCACATAAAAGAGATAAAATAGTTGGTGCAAGTTCTTGAAGTTGTTAGTCTAACAAATTGATTTTTTTGTGTTATTGGATAATGCTCAATGAGTCGATAAGTTGGAATGCTCATAACTATTTATAATATTTTTCAAACACTAAAGGGAAAAAGGAAAAGGTATATATACTTTCAAATACATATCACTTTGGTGCTCTTTGAAGTAGTGCTCATATTGACATAAATTTATGATAACACCATTTGTTAAGAGATGATGTGGTGGATGAGGTGGGTCCCAATTTTCACAAAGATAATAAATATAAATTGAGGTCACAAAGCTAAACAATTGTTGTTTTTTTCTCATCAATGACATATGCATCATTTCAAGGGTGGAAATCTAACAAATATTTTATGTTGCTCCATTGGTCAAAAATGAAATTATGGATCTCATGTTGAGAGGATGGATCTTATAAACATACCCACAATGCAACAAACACACGGTGACTTGACACTTCCTATAAATGTTACCATAACTGACACATGTTTTCATTGTGTCATTAGATGAAAATTGATTTGATATACTGAAGAAAAGCTATCATATCCATCAGATATGATTCATAGAGATATTTATAGGATGGCCAAGATTAACCAAGTGTTGAAGAGGGATTTGCATGCAAATTTCTTTGTTTTAAATCTTTATTCTAAAGTACCATTTTGTTTAAACCATTTTGATTTCTAGCTTGTAATTTTTGTTTTGAATTGCAATTTGGAACTATTTTAGAGAAATGAGTACAACTATCTATATTACGCTCAAAATGTAGATCTTTTGGAAAAGGCAGGGTAGAAAATTCTAAAGAAGGGATTGTACTCTTTGTTCTTCAAGCCCCCATGGAAAATTGTAATTTTCATTCTAATATTCTATGAAATTTTTACAAAATACGGTTGTATATTATTGGCCTCACATTTGTAATAATTTAGATATATAAAGCTCTCTACTTTATTGTGTGTGTCTATGATTCTTCTCTATTATTGTATTATTTCCTTTCAAATTGTTTTATGCCTTAATTTATATATGTGAATATTGATAATCTTTAAGAAAAGAGTCAATCATGTCAATTGTTTCTTAAGGAATGTAAATTATAAGAAATATGATTTTTTTTCTACTCAATAGAAAAAGTTAACTTTATTTTCAGCTTCCATCTAGTTTAAATTAAAAAAAATATAGTTATATTTATCTTTCCTCTTTTCTCTACCCTATCATCTCAAATATATTTAAGGTCATATGAAGAACATATTTCATAAATTTAGAGGTTATTTTCTAAATCAATTCCTACACTTAAAAAATCCATGTTGATATATAGATGTATGAAAGTGCAAATTGGAATATCAATAGTTTTGGCACTCTTAGTGGAACCAAAAATATTATCTTTGTTCACTAGATATAAAGTTCTATATTTGGATCCTAAATTGTTTTATGAACAAAAGGCCTACAACCAAATCATCTATAGCTAGACACCCCCATATTTTGGTTCAACCCTTGATCATTGGTCCCTGAAGAAGACCTATCTAGCCTAATTCGCTAGTTCCATTCCAATTGGAACACAAGATCTTAGAACTTCTTTAATTGGAATAGAAAAATCCTATAATTCCTCCCATCCCTCTAGCTAGTTGGAATCTTATCCCAACTAAGGCTTTAAATTTCTTGCCAAAATTCATTAGAGAAGATTTCAAAACCCTCACAAAGCATCTTCAAGATGTTGTAGACACTTGTACTATGCATTCTGTCACAAAAAAATATACCATTAAGATTATTTGTAACATATTTTAAAGGGAAAGTGCTTGATCAGTATAAATTGGTGCCAAAGTTAGTTATTTCATGGTATTGGCTCAGAGATACTTTTTTTGAGAGATTTAAAGAAAAAGAGGACCATTCCTCATTTCTATAATAGTTAATCACTATAAAGAGAGCCTTGCAAGAAGCCATTATTGATTTCAACTTTAGATCTTAGAAATCTTAGGAAAGAATGCATGTTATCACACATCCATAAATGGAAATGTGTAATGGAATGAATTTTCACCCCTAGGAAAATCCCACATTTACACTACCTCCTACCTTAGAAAATTGAGTCTAATAATGCAATCCCTATTTCTGCCACCTTTCCTTATCCACTTGGTAGTTGTGTTGCATGTCAGTGGGGGATGTTCTATCGGGGATGCTAGCACGGCACACAGACATCTTCGCGGTGCACTACCATCCTAACAGGATTCCCGCCTCTAGAATATATAGAGGCATTACACTCCTCCATTGGAAATGAAGTGTAACATTTTCTGCTCCCTTGATTGACTTCAAACGACTCTTTTGCCTCCATTTTCACTTTTCAAATGGCTATCTCATCCATTCTTTCATGTTTCTTGATCATCTTCACACTTGGGGAAACTCTCTTCATTCTTCTCACTCACTTTCAACATTTTTCAAGCTCCACTACCTTCATTGAAGCTACAAGTTAGTGTTTTGTTGTTCACTCTCTTCGTTGTTGTGACAACGTTGGTTTTTGAAGGCTTGCATGCTCACTCCTTCCTCCATTTTCCTTGAGAGCATGTGGTTGAGAAGGTGATATCCTTCCATTTCCTATTTACTTTGCATTATCATATTGATATTGTAGCATATTGTGTTTGCTTATTTCTTGGTATCTTTATTTTTGTGTACTATCATTTATCATATTTCTTCAATCATGTCTATTTGGTTGTTCGTGGAGGTGGAAACACCAAAGTAGGGGACTAACAGAGGTAGTCCTCTAAACATAGCCCCAACATTTTCCCATCTTCTGTGTGCAGGTTATCCTTGAGGTGAAGATCTCGAAGATATCAACTCGTGGGTAGGAAGGTGTGCTCTCCTCACCCTTCTTCGTCAATTCGTAGAATAGGTTAACTTAAACTATTCTTCTTGTTATGTTGTCATTTTTTTATTTTCTATTTTTGTTATTGAAGTAAACTTCATCAATTAGGTTGTTAGTTGGATTTCTGTGATTTTAGATTGTACCTTGCACTTTTGGTTCGTACAGATGCCAAAACATTGTGTTGGAGTCCATATCTCACGTTGTAGTCCTTTGGCAATAAGGTTCCTGAGCTACAATCTAGACTCCAAAAACCTGCTCACATGACTTCCCAAAACATTCAGGCTTATAGAAGAACAACAACAACCAAGTTGCTCTTCCTTTTTAGCCTTTGAAATTTAAACTCTCCAAAAACATTCCATTATCTCGAGGTGGATCAGGGCAGCCTATTGTTCTAGACTCTCTCGTGACCTAGAGATTTGAGCAGTTGGTCCCCCTCTACATTTTAGTGAACTTATTGTGAACTATTTTGGTTCCATTTCGTAGTGTTGAAGGAATCTTCTCTCCTGTTCTAGGTGTGTTGTAGGTGTATGTGTTGCAAGGCACCTAGCCCTACAACCCAACCTATGACCCCTAGTGATGTGGTCAGAAGGATCCCTAGGCATTGTGAGGTGAAATCTAGATAGGTCACTATCTGATTGTCAAACCTTTGGGGTATCCTAAGGAGGTCCTTTTTAGAGTACGTAAGATATGGCCTCTTGTATGCATCTTCCCTTCCCTTCTGCACAGCCTGCAAATGGGTCACCTGCTATAACCTTTACATCACAGGACCTACCTATGAATGCAAATAGATAACCCTCTCCTCTATACATTCTCACTCATATCAATGGAAACACCATGACTGGCATTCTCATTGATACTATGTGTCGGGTTAATGTTATAACAAAGGAGATTATGTTGATAAATTTCTTACATAAGGATGGGTATGATGAATCAAAGAGCACAATACATATACACGATGAACTATTAGTCCCTCCAATAGGTTCTATCACCCTCTCGGTCCTGGTAGGACCCAGGACTGTAAATTCCCTTTTTGATTTCATCCCAGAGTCAGGCTTGTTCAGAGTGAAGCTAGGCATTCCATGGCTAGTTTCCATGAACGCAATCCCTTCAATGATCCATAAATGTTTGAAGTTCTCTCATGAGGGCTCAGTGCACATTATGCACGACGCTAGGTATAAACCCCTCATGTCGCATGAGGCCTATTTTTTAGATCAATTTTGGCCTACCCCTATTGGTTTTCTTCCTCTAACGATGGACCTGTTATATCACACTTATGTTAAATACAAGAATGGGGGCATAGGACCAAAGGTGACCTACCCTCCTTCCCCCTATTCTATTTTAGTTAAGGCTTATATGATTGCGCAGCAGTGGGCTGCCTCTTCCTCACAAAAGGGGAAGAGGGGAAGTTCGCTTGTGCCAATGAGCCTTCTACTTCCTTTGCATCTATTGCTCCATCTGCTTTTTCCTCCTACCCTTCGATGGAACCTTTATCCTTTTCTCCCATGCCTCTCATGGGGAGTCTAATGGTTCCCTCTTGGTGGAAGGCCAAGTGTCAAATGTTTGACCTTCTTTTCTTTCCCACAGTTCCTCGGCTCATTGTCTATGGTAAGGGGAAGGGTCCCCATGGATTTTCCTCTACATCTCAGCCTTTGTGGCCTCCTACTGCTCCTGTCCCTAGGGTAGCGAATGGGAAGAGGCTCGTCACCGAGGTGATTGAGTATGCTTATCCATTGGTTGTTGTCTCTATTCCTACATCTCTTCCTCCTATTTTTGTCTAAGAGTCACTCCCTTCACTGACAACGGCTATGATGGACACTCCCATGGAAAAAAAAGAGCCTTCTACTCCTCCTCAAGCCACAACTTCCATCTCTCAGAGCTGAAGAAATTTCCTTACATGTGAGCGTAAGCATCAGAGAAAGGATCTGGCTATTAAGTAGGCTACCTTGCAGAAGGAAGAAGAGGAGCCAGTAGCTCCTATTTTAGCATCTCCTATTGTGCCACCCTCTTCTTCCCCTTCTACTTCAGTTCCCATTGCCTTGATCTTGCTTCTGGCTCCCCCCACAAGAATGGATGACCCTAACCCTAAAAGGGTGCAAGTTTTCATTGCTCCCTTAGTTGATCCTCCTCTCCTAATGTCCCTTCTAGACATCCCACCTTCTCCTAAGCCCATGGATATGCTAAATACCTTGATGGTACCCATTGTGGTTCTATCCTCTTCCTCCTCGCCTTCCACTTCTTATGTGGGGATCTTGCATCCTCCAATGAAGTGTAAGTTGGAGGACTACCCTTCTTCCAATGGGGGTCATAAGAAGGGATCACCTTCTTCGGGAGAGGGTTATGCTTTGTCTTGTGTTTTCCTAGTGATGAAGGTAGCCTCGGTGTCCCTCGACTTTGTCACTGCCCCTGAGTCTTTCAATGAGGTTGGTAGTGGATCTTGGGTGCTTCCTTCTTTTCCCACCCAATTGAATCATGGCACTCCTATCAAGTGCATGTTGAACTTGGTGAAGTATGTCCCAACTCTGTTAGAAATCTTTGCAAGATCGATGATTTTTACCTCACAAGAGTCAAGAGAAGAAGACCTCGAGGGACCCTCTTCCTTAGCTCTTGTCGTAGGAGAGTCAAAGGGTGCTCCACTTGCTATCTTGCCTTTGTAGAATCATCTTCCCTCTCCCTATAATGATCTATATTGGGAGAACGAAAACCTCCTGGTTGATGAGGACTAGGAGAGAACCTCTTCTTTATATGTAGATTAGATTTATGTGCGTGTTTATTTCCCCTAACGTGCTTTTTTTGTGTGTTCCTAAAGGACCCTTGTCACCCTTGTAGGTACTTGGATACAAGAGTGTATTATGTTGCAAACTTCTTCTATATGTTCCATCATTCTTCTATTTGTTGTGCCTTGATTTTCGACAATTGGGGATGATGCAAAGTGTTGGAGGCATTTAGGCCTCCCTTCCATGTTGACCCAATTTTATTTTATTTTTGTTTGACACAACCTTCTTCATAATCTGATATAGAAGGGGATTGCTAAAAATTGATACATATATTATATTATATCTATTTATTTATATCTATGAGCATTTCTTACCCCGAATAATTAGATCCCCCTATCTCTTGATTTCTTCACCTTTGATTTTCCTTTCTTTTTTATCTTTCTCTCTTCTTTGCTTGCTTCTTGATTTTGTGGCACCTATGTGTTATCTTTCATGTGTGCGACAACATTTCCATGTCTACATATCATCATGTATCATGGGCCATGACATCTCTACATGTTCTTCCTTTCCTTAGGATGCCACATGATCCTTCAGTTCACACACACCATCCTAAGGGGGGGCCCTACCTCTCCGATTTTCAATAAGGTGTATTCAGTGGCCAATGAATCCCTTGCTAAAAATATTTGCATTTTCAAACATCACATACTTCATAAAGGATCCCCTTAGCAATATTTTATTTTGAAATTGAATTTGTAGCAAAAAGAATTAATAATTTTCCTTTGAGGAGGCCATTCTTCTTTTCAGATTCCTTGATGAAAGAGAATCTTTCAAAAGGATTCCTTGATGATAGGATCATTTACAAAAAATGTCATCACCCTTCAAAAGGAGCGTACCTTGAGTGGACCCCTCTTTTTTTTGAAGGGTTCCTTGGGACCCTTTAAAAGCTTCTCCTTCAATTGCTTATTCCAAGATATGACTATCTATTTGTCTATGTGAATTTTTTCTTGCCTAACATGTTTTTTCTGTAGATTAATATGTTGCCTTGTAGGACCAAGCACCTATGAGGGTCAATCAAACTCTGTAGAGCCTTTCACATCTGGCCTCCCTTAGGACCGAGCACTTGTGAAGTGTTTTCATTTTGCATCACCGAGCACCTATGGGGCCAATTTTGTAGGACCAAGCACCTACAAATCCTTTTATGCACCTTCTACAGGACTAAGCACCTATTGTGATTTTGTTCAAATTTCCTCAGGACCAAGTACCTTTGGAGCCATCTCTCTCTCTAATGCACCCAAGTTTTCTAGATTTCATTCTTCTTCCTCGATGATTCAAGTATACACTCATTAGCTTTCTCTCTACTTTATCGTGCATTTGCTGACACTTATGCTTGCTAAAGTGGAGGCAAAATGTAATGGCGTGAATTTTCACCCCTAGGAAAATTCTACATTTACACTACCTCCCACCTTAGAAAATTGAGTCTGATAATGCAATCCCTATTTTCACCACGTTTCCTTGTCCACTTGGTAGTTGTTTTATGTGTCAGTGGGGGATATTCTGTTTGGGATGCTAGCACAATGCGTAGACATCTGCGTGACGTGCTTCCATCCTGATAGGATTCTCACCTCTGGAATTCGTAGAGGTGTTACACTCCTCCATTGGATGCAAAGTGTAACATTTTCTGCTCCCTTGACCAACTTTGAATGTCTATTTTTCCTCCATTTTCACCTTTCAAATGGCTATCTCATCCATTATTTCATGCTTCTAGATCATCTTCACACTTGGGGCAACTCTCGTCATTCTTCTCACTCACTTTCAACATTTTTCAAGCTTCACCACCTCCATTGAAGCTACAAGTTAGTGTTTTATTGGTTCACTCTCTTCATTTTTGTGGCAACGTTGGTTTTTTAAGGCTTGCATGCTCGCTTCTTCCTCCATTTTCCTTGAGAGAACATGGTTGAGAAGGTGATACCCTTCCATTTCCTATTCACTTTTCATTATCGTATTGATATTGTAGCATATTGTGTTTACTTATTGCATATATCTCTATTTCTACGTACTCTCCTTTATCATATTTTTTCAATTGTAGCTATCTGGTTGTTTGTGGAGGTGGAAACACCAAAGTGGGGGACTAACTGAGGTAGTTCTCTAAACACAACCCCAAAATTTTCCCATCTTTTGTGTGCAGGTTCTCTTTGAGGTGAAGATCTTGAAAATATCAACTCGTGGGTAGGAAGGTGCATTCTCCTCACCCTTCTTCATCAATTTGTAGAATAGGTTAAGTTAAAGTATTCTTCTTGTTATGTTGTCATTCTATTATTTTCTATTTCCATTATTATGGTAAACTTCATCAATTAGGTTGTTAGTTGGCTTTATGTGATTTCAGACTATATCTTACACTTTCTATCTGTACGGATGCCAACGCATCATGCTGGAGTCTGTGTCTCACATTGTAGTCCTTTGGTAGTAAGTTACTTGAGTTGCAGTTTGAACTTTGAAAACCTGCTCACCTGACTTCCTAAAACATTCAAGCTTGTAGGACAGTAGCAACCATGTTGCTCTTCCTTTTTAGCCTTTAAACTTTGAAGTCTCCTAAAAAATTCCATTAGCTTGAGGTAGATCAAGGCAACCTGTTGTTCTAGACTCTCCCATGACCTAGAGTTCTAAGCAGTCGATCCCCCTCTACAAAATGGTATTTTTTCTATCTGAAATATTTATATTTAGATATATCAATAATGATCCAATAATTAGGTGGACAAATCCTCCCAACAACTTATGAATTAGTAGTTAGAGTAAAGAATATACTCATTGATGCAATAAGACTCCCTCCCAAGTTGTTTATGTCTATGTTCCCTAAGTTTTCCCTCCTCATACATGAATTATTACAAAAATTAAATCACCCTACATCAATTGCATCACAAGATCCCCCTTTCATGTATATTTACCCTCTATCCATGTTCCTACATGCCATACCATGCCAAAGACGGATGATATGAAGCATTTACTATGAATTTTTAAAATGAGATCATTTAAATTTGAAGTGACAAAAATAGTCCTATCCTAGGCTTGTATATCAGCAAAGTTAATGATAAAGACCACTCGATCAAGTAAATCAGTACCAAAACTAACAAGGTCAACAAAAATCTCCACATATACATCTCATCAAATTGTGTTAGTTCAAACACCATTATAAAATATTCCCCATAATCCAATAAGGGACATGGTCCCTAAAAATTTAATTATGAATGAATCAAACATGTGGTGCTTTCCATGTAAGAATGCACATTCTTCTAAGGCTTATCTAAGAGGAAATTTGTAATAGATATTTTTTGAGCAAAGATAAGTTGATTCTAAAATAGGAATGACCCTGCTTCAATTTCCTTATAAATCCATGAGAATCTACAATTTAGTTTTGATAGCTTAGATGCAAGACATGTCTCTAGAACATGAAGAGGATATAGCTTCAAAAAGGGAACTTTTTTCTCATGGATGGAGGAGGAAGAGGTAGTGTTTACAAATAATTTGAATAAATCCAAATCTTCTCAAGATAAATTTGATTATTTCATAAGATCAAAGAGGAGGATAGTGGACAATCATGCACCTTAAAAAAATTAAATATCATTTCGAAGAATGCAAGAGTTTCTATTCACAATTCTATAGCTTAAATATGGGATGACATATACTTGAATCAACAATAAGATATTTCACAAGTTCAATATGGGGGAATACCCAATTCAGTAATTAAGAGGCTAATCTATCAAAACAACCCACCTTATGCTTCAAAAATTAAATCATTAGACCCCCTCTACATGGTGGAACAATTTACTAAGATAGTCATAAATGCATCATTATGGGACATGATTTCTATCTCTAAACACAAGAATTTACTTTAGGAAGATCTAACTTGACACAAGAAAATCTAGTCAAAATGGTCACCCAAGCCATTAAGCTTGGACAAAAGATAGTAGAATCAAGAGATACTATTATGGTCAATCAACCTACTACTCTTAAAAATATTGGCACATAGGTAAGTATGTCAAAAACTATACCCTTTTAATTGACTCCAGTTAGTGGTAATAAATTATTACATAATTCCATGATCAATTATGGAGCTCAGGCATCACTATTATGCCCAAGAAGATCATTGATGTTATGGGGATAACTTATAAACATATAAAATAATGGATTATGCAACTACATGGGAAGAGGTTCCAAACTATCAATATTATCAAAAACCTTCCCATCATCTTATATGCCTACCCTAATGTCACTGTTTAGTAAGATGTAGTAATAATTAATATCCCTCTAGTGTTTATTCTCTTCTTGCTAAGAGATTTCATAGCCAAAATAGGAGGATACCTCTCCTTGGAGTGGTATCATCTCATTCTTAAAACCAAATACTATTTTAAAATATAGATCGTTCAAACTTATCCATAAAGAACATATTACCCATGAGGTAATGATAAATTCAAAGCTAGCCCATACCATGTTTACAAAAGGAGATAATGAAAATTTTAAACTCCTTAAAGCGGAAGATGATCATAGTGTCCTAGCATCTAATCAATTTTTAGTTAAATTAGTAGATGAGGAAGCACATTGCAACCTTTTTGGTAGCTTTTGTACAACACGGTTGGGAACCTATGTGATATATGATCGAAGAGAAAATCATTCCCAAAGTAAATGAATATTTGAGAATAAGTTAAAGGAGAAGATAGAGATCCATCAAGGTAATGGAATTTATACTTCAAAAAAGCTAGGTGTACTAATGGATCAATGGAAAGATTTTGTATTGTGTTTCCAAGAAGAAGATTTTGAGAAAATTTCCTCTACTTTAACCGCATAATAATGAAGTTGAATGTGAATCATGTCCATAGACTCATCTTAGTAGAAAAGCTAAAATTTAAGAAACTTAATATATTTGGAGACTCAAAAATAGTCATGAATCAATTCAAGGGATTAGCTATAGTAAAAAATATAAGGATGAGATCATATTGCCATAGATTTTGGGATCTCCTAGAAAGTTTTGAAGATTTGAATCTCCAAGTAATTCAAAGAGCATGATGTTGAAATTAGATGAAAATAATCATATCACAATTTCAGACCTCTTGATCAATAAATATTTTATTAAATCAATAGTTTGGCCTGCTATCCTAGATAATCATAATTATTGGCAAGTATTTGAGAGTGATGCTCAAATCACATTATTCATCCAACAATTCAGAGAATTTGTAAATAACTACAACCCAAGACAGAGGAGGCTTATGAAGATAAAATTATGAAACTCAAATAAAATAAGTTACCAGAAGGACCTTAATCACCTTGGAGAACCTTTTAACTCCTAATGACCCAAGTCAAATAAAATAATGTTCACTACAAATCAAGATGACTATGTTGAGATTGAAGTTTTCTCAAGAAAAAGGGTAAAAGTGGGAAAGGTTTATGCCTAAAAGGAGGTAGACATGTTCATCTTCCTTTACACAAAATATGACAAGATCATGGCATAGAATTATGAAGAAATAAAATGGTATGAAAATGACATTTTCCAACATACTATTAAGTTATCTATATTTTTAAAATAGATTAGGAAAAAGAAAAGAATAGTCAATTTGAAGGTCAAACCCCTGATGAGATAGGAACTCACCAAATTGAATGAGTCAAAGATCATATTTTTTTTATCAATATTATACTTGGGTATCCAATTTTCTACCAATTAGGAAGAGAAATAGGGAGATCAAACTTTGTGTTGATTTATTTAACCTAAATAATGCTTCATTGAAAGATCACTACCCTCTTCCATCAATGGATCAAATATTACAAATAATGGCTTGTTCAAAATATCTTTCATTACTTGATATATCTTTAGGTTACAACTAGATTTGGGTTAAAGAAGAGGACCAATATAAGACAATATTTACCACCAAATAGGGAAAATGTACATGCACCAAAATACCTTTTTTATTATCAAATGCAAGTGTGGCCTTCCAAAGAGCCATTACTATTTCCTTTGGTGAGATTATAAATAAGATCATTCTAATATACCTAGATGAAAAGAAGGGAAAAGGGGGAGATCATTTCAACCAATGTGGAATAAAATGGCCTAGGATTCAAAGACCCCTATCCCTAAATTTCATTAGAAAGAGAGGAGATCACAAATGGATAAGATTGCCTTTAAACCTTGAGGTGAATCAACCCTATTTTGGATCTCTGGATCTCTGCTTTCTTATGACATAAATGACTGATTTGTAATGTTTTGGAATTATTTAAAGTACATAAACTAATTGAATTGTATGACCTAACACTTTAAATGCAAAGTTATATGATAATAGAAACATTATAAACGACAGTTTGCAAGCAGATCTGGGAAGTGTAAAGAATGGAAAACTTACTCTGAAAAGGGTTTTGAGACTCCTACAAGGACTCATTCACCCAAGGGAGAATGGGTCTTTACATAAGGGTTTTTCTCAACTTTTGAGGTCATCTACTTCAATATATGAGCTTCAAATTGATGCAGGTATTATTTTCAGAAAGTCAAAAATAAATTTTGAATCTAGGTTTGTGTGTCTTGACAACAATGTTGACAACAAATACAACTTTACAAAATTGTACCTTCAAGGTCTTTTGAATACTTCTCCACCTATAAATTTGCACATACAAAGAGAAATTTTTTTTTTGTTTTTGTGTGAATGAGGGTTTTCCTTATTCAAACCCCAGTTTGGTAATTAAACCTTGATAATGAAATAATGACAAAATGAAGGAATTGATGAATAAACAAAGATTATTACAACTCACCAAACCCTTAATGGTAGCCCTTAGAAGACTGAAGTCAAACACGTCACTCTAAGGCTTGATCTTGCATGAATTTACTTGATTGATTGATTGACTTGATGCTTGAATGCTTGAAACCTATATCACAATGTTAGCTCTAAATCATGAAATGAACACACATGAACTTTGACATGATATGATCTTGATTGTTATTGTAGATGACTGATAATGTTGCTCTTGATAATAATATTTTCTCTTGTAAAAGTTTTTGTAATGCTAGATTATTTGAATTGATAAAATAACTATGTATTTATAGGTGGTTATCTAATTTCTAAAAATTAGATTCCAAAATCTGACACTTGAAACTTGAATTTGAATCATTAAAATGCCACCAAAAACATATTTTAAAATGGGTCTTGGCACTTAAGGAGGACCCATTCGTCCTTGGGTGAATGGGTCCTAGACCCTAAGTCCAAGACACACATGATCCAAGATGTTTTAATTAATGATGGCATTAATTTACTATGGGTCTCCTTTTAGAAAATAGGAATAATAAGGCTTTGAAATGCATAATTGGGTCAATTAGAGGCTTAATTAAGCTCAATTAATTAAGGGGATGCAAACATAGTGTGAAATTATAAAGGTATAAAATTTTCTACACTACACTAGATAATCTAACAGTGTTCTCAAAGAATAAATAAGGCCATTTTTCCCACCTAGAGCACATGTTTTTCAAAAAATGTCAAAAATTTAGAATCTCTTTCAATGTGTATTTTTTAAGTCCCTCAATATAAAATTCTTGTACATATAATTTATAATGAAGGGATTTCCATTGATCATGATAGAATTTAATCCATCTTAGAGTTGTTCTTACTTGTAAACAAAAAAATGGTTCAATATTTCCTTGAAAATATAACTTCGTGGAAAAATTTATATCTAATTTCACCGTATTGGTAAGGCCTATAACACTTATGGTAAAGAAGGACAAAGAGTTTGAATAGACAACTAAAGGAAAATAAGCTTTTAAAAAATCATCCTTAGTAAATTCAAACTTCTCTAAGGATTTCATAATATGTTTATGGTGGGGATCATAGTATTGCAATAGTAATAATAAAAAAGGATGATTCA
>VDFB02278948.1:0-106785 GCA_007258455.2 Sequoia sempervirens
AACCACCATTAGAATCTCTCCTCTAAACTTGTGTATAGATTTTTTTGGAAATGATTTCCTTCCTTGTGCATACATAATATGACAACCATTCTAGCCACACTTAGCATTTCTGTGGAACACATTATTCCTTTGTTCATTTTTCATGGTTGTGTCTATGCAACATAGTGTTCTTTTGATGCTTGCAACATTAGGAGAAGTGTGAAAATGCCCAAAAAAAATAAGATTGTCCAACAATATGTAGAAGTGTATAGGAGGGTGGTGCAAAGAACAAAGATTGATGATGAAGAGAAGGATGAAGGGTTGTTGGTGGGGGGAGTAAATACCAAGGTGAGGTGTTTCCAATGCAATTCTTGTTGTTTATTGTATGCCTTATGTTGCCTTCATATGCATTTACCACTTGTAGCAAGTGGCACAATTCCTACAATACTCATCTCGATTACAGGTATACTCAATCAATCCTCTAAGGAAATAGAGAAAACAATACTAGCATCCAGATACATTTACAACATGTGTAGTGTTGACTCTATTCTTCATAGTTTTCCACCTTGTGTAGGAAATGAACAACCTCCATGATGAGTTCACCTTATCACAACACTTACCGCCAGTAAAGATGCATCTTTACGAAGCCTCATGGAGGTCGTTGATGTCGAAGAGAAGCTCCCACTTGTCCTCCTCCACATTATAAACTACGGTGCCACAGAGGGGCTCATGAGACTTGTTAAACCCTCCATCCACATAAATCCGTCCGCCCTCCTCATCCACTACGACGAATAATTCAGACCGCCATCATTTGGGACAATATAAAATAGTAGTGATCAAGACTAATCTTTGTTTCACAAAATGGCAGTAATAGGTGATCGAAGTTCCTTCTCCATTTGCAAACGTTGTGGGAATGAGCGGCAGGCTTTTGCATAGGTTCTCCGACAGGTCGTATGCCACTGCTCTGTTGCAAGTATCGTCTGTGTTATGGGCTATACATATGGATTGCTCAAAAATCTTTAATCTTTCTCTGTCTTATATAACTGGAGCTTGTTCAATGAGGCGTTCCATCTTTTGCGCACGCATCTAAGGTTGTGATAGAGTTTAATTCCACCTTGAGCAGGCACTCCCACCCGATTTCACCTGGAAGGCAAGGAAACAGGGCTTCCATTGCAATGGCAACAACACATCAATGCTCTATCATGTAAAGGTTTGCGCATGTAAGATTTATAGCATAAGGATATGAATTTTCAATTGCTTATCTGCAAGCGCTACTAAATGCTAGTTCTTCCATAATAATAAAAAATAAAGATATTTGTTGTAGAAAGGTTTTACAAGTTTATATGGGAAAAGATGATAAAAAGAAGAAAGAAAAAATATTACTTCAAGAATTTGGTTTCACTTTTGATCATCAGTAAGAGGTCTATTTAGAGGTCAATAGATCTTCTTAGAGTCCAGTTGAAGTCTTAATTCAGATCGTCTTTGGTGTGAAATAGGTGGATAGAAAAGGTCAAAAGAGATTTGCGGAAAGAGAGTTTATATCTTTTGCACAGCTGGAATAGTGGAAAAGCTTACAATGACGTTGAGAACAAATACGCAAGTAATTTAGCAATTTAAGATCTATTCTATGTGGAGATGGTTGAAATAAAACAGAAAATCAGCACTTCAAAAAGTAAAAATGATAGGTAATGAATGGTTGTTTCTTGTGGCTTTCAATCCACTGTATGATCAATGTAATCCTTATCAAATTAGACAACAGAAAATCAGCACTTCAAAAAGTAAAAATGAGATCATTATCAAATTAGACGACAGAAAATCAGCACTTCAAAAAGTAAAAATGATAGGTAATGAATGGTTGTTTCTTGTGGCTTTCAATCCACTGTATGATCAATGTAATCCTTGTAAGTTTGTTTTTAAGTCTCTTCAGCTAATTGTTGATAGATTTTATTCTTTGTAAGTTTATTTTATTCAATATATAAAAAATCAAAATAAATTGACAGGTTGTACTATCCCATAATTATCTTTGACCTCTTCATTATTAAAAATCTTTGACCTCTTCAACATTAAAAATCTTGTACTCTATTCTATTTTATTTCATTCTATCATTAAACTAAAAATTGCTAGTGCTCCTTTTTTCAAATGCTAAAATTACAAAGAATAATTATGGCAAGCAATGGCATTAATGTTTCATAACATAGCAAGCCTTAATCAACAAAAATACTCACAGATTCCATTTGGAAGAAGTCAACATTTGAAAATAATACCAAATCAGATATTTTCGTTTTAAGGCTGGGTCCCATGAGGGACTTCGTGATCTATTTTCAAGTAGGGGTCCCATAAAGCAAAAAAATCATGCTACAGGATTAATTGGAATCTTATCCTGAATAATAGCAACCCCTACAGATTTGAATGGGTGAAAATGGGGCGCACTAGATCTGCTAAAAAAAATTGAAAAAATTATCTTGATTTATTTTTTCTTATCTTTGTATTTCATGAGACCACCAGCTTCCTTTAATTACCAAACTTAAACCTTTAAACTGAATTATATTTGAAATCACCAGCTTTAAAATATTCCTTATTTTTTTATTTTTTTTAAGACATGGCATCCATAAGACCCCAACCTAAATAACCTGAAATGAAGCTAAGCTTGACTTCCATGGCGTGGAACAAAAACGGATTTTTGACCAGAATGCGCTAACAAACAAAACAAACTCGAATCCATGATGGGAAAAGCTCTGCGATTGAGACGGCTACAGTTTCAAATGGTTGGTATCGATTGAAAACGGCCATTGAAATGATCTGAGAGTGCCTTTGTCGTGGAATGGCCATACTTTCCAGCGGATTCAGCGACGTTTGAGTATAAACAGATCATACTATGCTATCTTTCTCCCTGCCACGTCTGACAAAAACTGTGGTGCTGGACATGTTGTACCAGAAGCTCTGTACTTCAAACTTCAGTGAACTCATGTCAAATTCCTGTTTCGAAGGGCAGGGCTTGGCACGGCTCAAAGAGTACAACTTAGCTTCTTCATGCTTTCAACACGCACTAGAGCAATCCCCAGCTGTCAACAAGATATTTATTGGGCTTTGTAATTGTGTTTGAATATTAGATTAAAATATCTAATTAGGTAGAAGGGTTATTTCTATTCAAAATTATCTCTATATTCAAGAGTTTATAACCAAGAGTTTATAACCATTTACAATATAGAGGCTTTTAAGTAGCCATCACTATCAACAAGGTTAAAAGAAGAAATCAATCCCACAAAATAAAGTAACTCGTGAATCAAACATGATTCATACTCTAAAAAAAAAAACGAAATTAAGTTCCATCATGATGAATCAATTTATAGTTTTCGTAATTTATTGATATCTCATCTCACTAAATTTGTGGAGAGAGCATGAGATCAACCTCACCATTTATGATATAGAGGACTTTATACTCAACAAGACTTAATTGTCATGAGCTCATTCAAAACCATTCAATTTGACAAAGGAACTATAAAAACTCTTCAAAATGAAGAATTATTTATTTTATCTTGACTAATCGTATTCTCTTATAATTTTTTAATTTTTTTTATCAATATCAATATCTACTCATGATCATTCATTCATTCCTTCATTTATTTTCTTTTGTTCTTTTTATTATCTTACATTAGACTTAATAATATATCTTTATAATTTATGGCTTAAAAAATGCTTGACCATTGCTAGAATGCATTATTTACTTTTATGTGTCTATTTTATTATTTTAAGTTTATTATGCATAAGATAAATTTACATAGGTGTTGACTTGTGTAGGCATCAATCTATACACATATCACATTGTGATAGTCATCTTCTCTTATATATGTATATCAAGTTCATATGAAGCATCTCCTATTATTAGCAAGTTTTATTTTACTTAGTCACTTTGCATAGTGACTCCCTAGTTGTCATATGTTAGGACTCATCTTATGTTTTTCTTATAAATACTCATCACATTCTCACACTTAAATGGGTTGAAGGAATAAGTTTATATCATTATAATTTGACACTCGTAGAATATAATGTCATTTTATTCAACATATTTATATTTATGTTTTTTTTAATTGGAATAGTTATACATTTGCTATTGTAATTTACTTCGCTCCTCTAGATCATGAGCCTTACAAATTTATCGCCATCATAGATGAATCTTACAAACACAAGCCCTATGAAGCCAACTATAGGGCCCTCTTTTTAAAGAAGCTTAAGAATTATTTTAGAATTACCTTGGAAGTGAAAAATTTACCTCTCCTTTGTCTTCAAGAAAATAAAATTGAAACTTCATAAAAGCAAACCCCCAAAAATTATTATTTCAAACTAAATTTAAGTTAACACTATTTTTTATTTAAAGAAAATAATTTAGTAATATTAAAGTGTGCATTTATAAATGCAAGCCATCTATTATCATTGTGTTAAAAAAAAGCATGTGTGACAGATCATTTGAATTAATTGACTTGGAAGATAATAAAATGTGACCTCTAACACTTCCCCTTGATATAAAAACACAAACTAGACATCAAAGTTGTGGTTCAATAATATGTGGGACACTTGAACAACAAAAATCTAAGCCCCTCACATTATAGTGGTAGTACCCTTGTAGCATAGTGGATGTGAAGGAGAAGTAAATTTCCATGATTCAAAAATTAATATGTCATGGTGGCTAACTCTTCAACTAAGGAGTAATACTACAATCTCGAACAAACATTATAAACTATAACTAGGTCAATTTAGACCCAAGGCAAAAAAGACTAGCATATACCAAATAATTATGTATTTGAGAATTTTATGAGAAACTATAGTATACATTATTGTTCCAAATTTGATAGTGAACCCCACAACTCCTATAAATCACCCATAATCAAAACACCTATCATATAAAGAGAGAAATAACCATTAATTATACTATGCAACCTTGAGAAATGAATTAATCTAAAAAAATCTAAATTATGGATGTTGGATGATTATAATAATGAATGCTTATAAAAGGAGAAAAAAACCTTAAATGAAACCCTAGGTGAGGAGACAAAAAAGCACATGACCTAAATATAGAAAAGCACTCATAAGTTTATCTTAAGTGTAATAAAGTAAAAAGGGGATGTGATTAATTAATTGTTGATTATCCTTGATTAGAATCTTCAGGAACAATATATATCAATGTGAAAAACAAGTTCTTGAAGCTTTGGTATAGAAGGAAAAAAATTACATTACAGGATATTACACATAAAAAAGTCCAAAGGAAAGTTAAGGAAGGGAAAATTCAAGAATCTCGTGAAGATTGTAACAATGAATTAGAGGGCAAGAAAGAGGACCAAGATGTTGATAAAAATGAAGAGACAAATAATTCTACTAAGGAATCACTAAAATAAGTGGCAAGAAATGGTGAAGAATCAAATAAGGTTCCAATGACAACAAAGGGTGCAGTATATAGGCATCCATATCATTGTGAGAGGCAAGAATCATGGAGGAAACTGGTATCATGGATACATGATAGTAAATGGAATCTACAAGGAAATTACTGTGGACCTACATGGAATCAAAGGAACAATTACAAAAATTAGTGGTATGATAGAAGTAATGGCTATTCACTAAAGCAAAGGACGACTTACTATGATAAGGGATGGAATCAAATGGGAGATCAACGAAATATGGCTCAAGGATAAGATCTAGGAATTGTCAAGAAAAATACACAAGGATCAACTATGGATGATTGAACTATAGGTCATGACATCATATTTATAATAACTTGTAACATTCATACTATTTGTCTTCTTCTCATGTTTTGAGGATGAAACATGTCAAGGAGGGATGACATGTTATGTACACCTAGGGATATGATATTATAATGTATTTAGGTGGATGGAGATGTCGAAATGTGGCACACATACCTTAAGATAGTTATATTGGGTCATGTGAATAAATTATCTAATTAATTGTATCATGGGTTGAGTACTTTCCTTCATTAGGATTACCCTTCCATTGTATTATTAAGAGGTCTATATAAAGGAGGTGATTATCATTGTAAGAGATGTGTGAAGTATGATATTGTATTTGGGATCTCTTGGAGATATAGCATGGAGTGGATTCTTCCATAAGGAGTATTGTACGGTGTTACCTTATCTCGAGGGTTTACTCTATTTCAACAATATATTGGATATTAGGGCATATTGGCCTACAAACATCTCTTGTGTTGTGTGAGATCTATCTTCTACAATATATTATTTCTATTATTATATGCTTGGATCTTATCATGTAGACACTCTCAATTGTAAGAGTGAGAGCAGATATAATCTTAAAAAATGTTATTACTTATATATTAACCAATGCATTCAATAATATTTTATGTTTCCTTGTCTTGTAATTATTATTAGTGTAATATGTATATAATGAATTAGGACACTATTTTAAACATAATAATTGAAAGGGTTCACAAGATTATTTCAACTAGATGTTATATGTGAAATTTTTCATTGACAGTTTTTCCAAAGTAAAATGTGGATGGAGCATAATTATAGAATATTTCAAAATATTTTCCAAAGGTAGTCATTCTTTAGTTATTGAGTTGTGCATCCCTATACATCTATTTATGTTCTATAGCTTAACCCTAATTTTTAAATTTTTCAAAATACAAGGTATCATTATTTAGTCTAGGTTAAATATGCTTATATGTGCATTTACATGTTATTACATTAGATGAGACTAGCTTATTAAGTGTTTATCTCATTTTACAATACTATCACTATTGCACTATTAACTATTATCAAGAACCTAGCAAAAAAGAATATTATCACTTGCACTTAACCAAATAATAATATGGAAACATATTGTAACTACAAGGACTAGTTGCTACGTGACCTTTGTTATTTGTAGATACCCAATTTTCTATATTAAGAAGCATGTATCTAAAATTATTATATTTTATTCTAAATCTTTTTAATAGATAGGGATCATGAATGCTCTATATTAGTTAGTAAGGGAAAATAAGTCATCAAATAAATTTTTAGGCTTTTTAAATAATCAAAGCAATTGTATAAACAATTTTAAAGTTGGGTTTGGAATAATTTAAATGAATTAAATTTATGAAAATTAAATAAGGTAGATGTGATAATCATATCGAAATTTGATGGAAAAACATGTTGTTGAAGATGTTAGGGATTGATTTGTCACAGTGTTAGAATTTTAGGATTTAATTAGACAAAGATCTCAGAACCTATAAACTAACTATATTCTACTTTATTTTAGATCTATGTATATAGACTAATCTCTATGACTACAAAAATGATTTAGTGCATGGAATTGAACAGGATTATGGGAATGAATTGGATGGAATGTGATAATTGTGATGAACACTTGCCTCTATGCATATGTACTCTAAATCTAGGAAAATAGTGTTTAAAGACATCATTTAAGGACTCACTAAACAAGGGTCATGATAAGACTAATATTTAAGCCGATTGAAATGCAACCATGTGAGTGCTTATTGAAAGAGGAGGCAAAAGTGTTCCATACTAATATTATACCGAAAATAAAAAATGAAGCACAATTTTACATTGTATTAATATTGCTAGCCAAAGAATTCCATGTTTTTGTTTGAATAAGAGAAAGAAAAAACTTAAAAACTACATTGCATGTGTGTGAACTAGGTCCATGTATGGCTACTCAAGCCCATGCATGGATGACATTTAATATATATTTGTAAATTAGTACATCATTTTATGAAATTAATTCAAGTGGTACTTCACCAACTAATAAATGCTTGCTGATTTTTTATGGTTATGGAAGCCATGTTTTGAAAATGATTTAGGATACACCACTTGGTATGAACTTGCTAACATAGATAGTCCACACATATCACAAATTATAACTAATTGATATAAGTGTTTGATATTTAAGTCATATTTCAAGAGTGAAAGAGCGACATGGACAACTAAGTAACCAAAATTAAATAGTAAAAGGGTAGAATTTACACAAATTTATAGTAAAGAATTTAAACCATCCAAGGGAGGAAAGTGCAAATATAACACTTGGCCAAAATATTTTAAAATACAATATTAAAATATGAAGAATTACTTGATTTTCATTTTTGATTGTGTTAAAAAATGCAAGGCATCCTCACCTTACCTGCATAGCCAAAAATTCTTTGTTGAAAAATCATATTGACAACAAACATCCGCAACCACCCTTCAAAAGAAAAAAATCAAGTATGTGATCAATTTTTATGTTCATATTAAATATACAAAAATATATACCAATAAATTTAACTAAAATATTTAACAATACACTATTAAAATTTGAAGAATTCCTTAATTTCCATTTGTAGTGAACGTGTTAAAAAACATAAGAATGTTTTGTGTTGGCTTCCTATGCATTTACCACTCGTAGCAATTATAGTGCGATTCAACAACTCATGGCACACATGGACAATTTAAAGCATGGTTATAAAATTGACATAAATATTTTAATAGTTTTTAGAAAATTTGACATCACTAATAGGATTGGGGAAGATTAGGTTGCAAATAATTTATGATGGGTCAAACTAGCCATCGTGTCACTTTAGAGTGCTAATGTGGTGCCAATTTCCCTGTAGACGATAGTAAAGGTAGTATGCACCACCATTGGACCCTCTCCCCTAAACTTGCGTATAGTTTTTATTTTTCAAATGATTTCTTTGCTTGTGTGCACATAATCTAACACCCATTTTAGCCACACTTAGAATCCAAGTATATTTTAGCCTTGTTCTAGTAGATTGAATCTTCTTTGTCATGTTGCTAATTTATTTTCTCTTTCTAAATGAACATTATCATTCAATAGATTTTAGCTTATATTTGCTACTTAGCAATGAAATTATATATAATACACACACACATATATAATTCCATTATTATGTATGTATATGTATATATGTAATATAATATACCTCCTTTTCCATGCTTTATAGTTTGTTCTCTTCCTAAATGAATCATTCGATAGCTTTCAACTTTTGTTTGCTACTTAGCAATGAAATTATATATAATTTCATTATTTTTTATTTACAATGATAATCAAAGCAAGATATGGATTTAGGCATTCAAAGTAGTAATTTATGTATACATTTTAATCTCCTAAATCTTGTAATAAACATACATAATGAGTATATACCATACATTCTCATAGTTGAGCATGTCCCTTGTATATGATACCTACAAAACCCATGCTAGGCCATTCACTTGTCCACAAATGGTTCACAATGGTTTTTTTCTAGGCAAAAATGAGTTGCCAAGTCTCTCCCAAAATACCATTCCTATGCAACACATTATTCCTTTATTCATTTTACATGGTCATGTCTTCGCAACATAGTGTTCTCATGCTACTTGCAACATTGTGGGAAGTTTGAAAATGCCCAAACAACATAAGATGGTCCAATGATAGGTAGAAGTGTGTAGGAGGAGGGTGTAGAGAATAAAGATTGATGATGAAGAGAAGGATGAAGGGTCATTGGTGGAAGGAATAAATGTCAAGGTGAGATGTCTTCAATGCAATTCATGTTGTTTATTGTATGCCTTATGTTGCCTTCTTGTGCATTTACCACCTATAGTAAGTGTGATGCAATTCAAGAATTCATGTACCTGCACACAACAATTGTAGGATGTGGTTATAAAACTCACATTTATCAATAGTTTGTAAGAAATTGTGGGAATATTAAGTTGCAAATCAAATATTTCTATTTATGTCGGATCAAATAGTTAGTCATTTTGTCACTTTAAGATGTTGTGGCACTGATTTCTCTATAACCAACCAAAAAATAGGGTGCACCACCATCAAACTCTCTCCCCTACAGGAACCCACACCACCTTTGAACCTTCTCCCCATTTGTAACCCAATTAATAAATTAGAAACTCACTCTCTGTCGGAAGAGGCCCTACAATACTCAACTTAAAAACTTTGTTAGAAGAGGCCCTACAATACTCTAACTTATCTCGGCTACAATTACACTCAATCAATCTTCTAAGAGAAAATTAAAAACAATATTACCATCCTAATACATTTACAACAGGTGTAGTGTTGAGTCTATTTTTCATAATTTTCCAGCTTCTTATGTAGGAATCAATAACCTCCATGATGTTTATGCCTATCACATAAAACTTACTGCTAGTAAAAGCACCTCTACAGAGCCTCATGGAGGTGTTCATGTTGGGGAGAAGCTCCCACTTGTCCTCCTCCACATTGAAAACTAACTCACATAGTCTTTGGTGTGAAATGAGTAGATGAAAAGATTAAAAGAAATTTGAAGTGAATTTGTATCTTTTACACAGTCGACAGTGAAATTTGTAACAAATACACAAGTAATTTTACAACTACTTCATTTTAAGATCTATTCCACTAAGAAATGACTGAAATAAAAACAATTCATTATCAAATTAGATATAAGAAGATCAACAGTTCAAAAAAAGATAGGATCTATTATGACACAAACTATTTTTGACCTCATGAGCATTAAAGATCTTCTAGGGGAGAGGGGGCCATAGTGGAGCGGGGTCCAATAGTGGGGATAGAAGTAGTCCTCAGTGGGTCCCATAGTGAAGCACCTTAATATCCAATTGCAAAACACTTTTTATCCATAAAATGTACAAACTGACAAATCATGTGATGCCACATCAGCACACCGATAAAACATGATTTAGTGCACCACTATCAGTCTCACTTTTTTTTGGGCCTTTTTTGGATACCTAAACAAAAAGCATGTTGATGTGGCCCTAAAACGGAATATAGAAGCACGTGAGTTGTCAAATAAACTATTGTACAAAATTGGAAGTGATTTGAAATTTCCACATAAGATTTTGAGAAAGGCGAAGTTAGGATGCTCCACTATAGACCCCTCTCCCCTACATCGCATTGAAGTTTCCCACCAGTAGCATTGAATAAAATGGACTAGCATTGAGAGAAGGAAAACAAATTAAGAAAACACCAAGTCGTCGTTAACGTTGGATAACTCACAGCAAACTCAGAGTCCATCTGGAAGAAGCCAGCGTTTGAAAATTATGCCAAATGAAATATTTTCGCCTCTGAATAATGCGGAAACGAAACTAAGCTTAGCTTCCATGGCGCGGAACAAAAATCGGATTTTAGAGCAGAATGCGCTAACAAACAAACCAAACTCGAACCGCGGTGGGAAAAGTTCTGCAATTGAGACTGTTACAGTTTCAAATGGATGGTATAGATTGAAAGCACGACCATATAAATGATCTGAGTCTTACAAGTATTAGCACTGCGTTGCCTCCACATCAGCACTCAGCTGACAATCCCATTGCGTCAATACAGCCAAGGAGTACAGTTTGACATGGTGGAACGGCCATACTCTTCAACGGATTCAGCGATGTTTGTGCATAAACAGATGAACGTACTGATTTCATTTAAATGACAACCAGTGTTAAAGCTACATGCAATCTTTCTCCCTGCCACATCTGACAAAAACTGTGGTGCTGGCCATGCTGCACCAGAAGCGTCGATCATGCTTTGTACTTCAAACTTGGGTGCACTCATGTCAAATTCCTGCTTCGCAGGGCAGGGCTTGGCACGGCTGGAAGAGTACAACTTAGCTTTGTTCATGCTGTCAACAAGATTTTTATTGGACTGTGTAATACTGTTTGAATTTCAGAATAAAAAATCTAATTAGACTCTTTTTTCTTTTCTGATGATGAATTGCTGATTTGAAACGTCTCTACGAAAACATTCACAGTTGAATTCAGAAATCTTCAAATTAAAATTATTTCTATTCAAAGAAAATTTCTCTAAATTTCACTTATTATTAGGGGCGCAGCTAATCTCCTCACGAAACAGCATGTCATAGGCATGATAACGTAAAAAACACATAAAAACATACATAGAAACATACATAAGATGATGGGACGGCATAGTGCGGGGCTCACCAAGATGGGGGATAAAAGTGACGAAAACGGCATATGAGAGGAAATGTTATGGTGACGGAGAGGAGATAACGGCGCCATCAATAAAAGTTTTCTACCTTTCACCAATTGTTAGTGTTGTGGGTGGGCTTTCCCATTTAATTTGTCAATGTGGTGGCTTCTGCAAGAAGCTATCGTTTTGTTTGAAGTCTGTGCACCCATTGGCATTGGAGCTGACATGAGTAAGATGTGTTCTAAATTGTAATAACTATTGTTTTACGAGAAGACATGTTTAAATTGATAATGCACAAACTAATTACAAGTTGGAAAACACTCTATGTTGTGGGTTTTTTCATTCTACATGTTGAAAGCAAAAGATCGGAGAGCACCAAATGGAGTTGCAGGTGGAGGATACGAAAAATAGACCGAATTGAGGTGAGGGGTGACTAACCGATTGGGTTGTTACCTATAAAGGGTTTTAAAATAGTTTGTGGGTTGCAGGTTTCATAACACCCAATGTTTTACAGTTACCTGAAATTTTATTGATAGCATTAATGTACTGAAAACCTTTTGTTATTTACACAGTATGAATGTAATGAAAGGAACCTTTAAAATTATTAAGAAGTTATAGCTAGAGTAAAATTGAATTTTATTTTCTTCATATGATTTGAAAAAAATGCACAAAATAATTGCAAAATGAAAAACACGATGTGCATTGTCAGTTATTTCATTTTGCATGTTTAAATTACTTTAAAGTAGCCAATGATCAATGCTAAACAATAAAGAAGACATGAGAGCTTATTTGGAAAGCCCTATGTCAAGCATATGTTTCCAAATGAAGCTGCGTCATGAAAAAGGGGTTGCCCCCAAATGACATCCTAAAATCACACATAATGGATCCACAAATTTGAGGTTAGTGTATGTTTTTGCTACAATGATATTATAGAGCTTAGAAATGTGATCATTCCCCAAATACTCGTAGAACTGGAAGAATGACACAAAGAGAGAAAAAACAAAAGAAAAAGCTTTTGGGTCAACATGGAAGAGACTTAAATGTCTCAACACCTTGCATCATCCCCAAAAGGAAAACACAAGACAATAGAAAAGATAAAGGTTTACGACATATAGAAGAATGTAGATATAAATAGAGGAATGAACATCAAGACATGTCAAACAAAACATCATATGGGGATCACATTATGTGCATGCAATCACACAAAGAACATGAAAAGAAAACAAAGACAAGACTAGTAAGGCACATGCAATTCAACCTATAGCAAGCCATTTGCATCCAAATCTTGTTCATCATATGCGAAAGGCGGACAACTAGCCAAAGGGACAACATCAAGTGCCAAACTAGGACAATCACCAAGTTCAGCATGTGGTGAGTCTTTCTTTTTAGGAGGATCATCATGGTTATTATCATTTAAGCTCATGGAAGAGGAAAACAATGAATTCATCTCAATATGCACTTCCTCATCAATTTTAGAAATTTCATTATCATCATCCAAGTTAATCACAACAAAAGGCCTAATGACAATGTCCATAGAAGTTTCTTGTTGTTTTTGTTGCGGCAAAGGTGAAGAATCATCATGCATTGCTTGAGTTATTGTTTGATCTTGAGTTACATAGGTTCATATTTTGTTTGTAACAGACGAGCAATAACACGACGTCTACGCTTATGCTCTCTAGCATTTCAATTTCTTTTTGTTCGGTTTTCAAGTTGTGATTGTGTAGGAGCAGGTTTATCAACCATAGGTCTATTTTCTTCTTGCAAGGGAGGAATGGAAAGAACCATGGGAGGTTATTCAACCTCTTTCTCTTTGACTTTATAAACTTGTTTGATTTTAGGAGGCACAACGAGACTTATTTGGTTATCTCATGGTCTCTTATAGGAAATGGGTGAAGGATTTTTCACGGATTGGTCTTAGTTACTTGGAAGGGCTTTTGGTTCAATCATGGTCTCATCAAGGATAGGAGGCTCAATTGTGGGTTGAGGCATATTAGTAAGGGATAATTTTGTTATGTGCTTTGCCTTAAAATTTTGATAGGATTTGAAAAAGAAGTCCTCACAAGGCCTAATAGGTTCCATAGGTTCGAGCCAAAAGAAATCCAATGAGAAATTCCCACAGGAAGACACGAGATTAAAGCCACTAGATGATGCATAGTAAAGATCTCATTGCCAAATGGAAACTTTAAACATTTATGCACTATTGATGGGACGACTTTCATGGAGCGTAGCCATGGTAGCCTAACTTCACACAAAATTGGTCTAAAGATGGTATGATGGAGAATGAGACACTTAATTGTTTTGGTCCAACTTGCAAAGGAAGATTTATCAAACCTATCCTAGAGCAAGCAAAACCATTCTGTGTTTTGATCCATGCTTTTGATTTTTCATAAGTATCTTGATAAAGTTCATGCACCAATAAGAATTCTTCAATTATCACATTATCTACACAAATAGGATAAATTAATATCCCATTAGTATGCTTGTCATTGATTCTTCCAGGTATGTAAAGAGGACCATCAATTGCATGTTTGATTATGTCATGTTGTGAGAAAGCAATGTCAACAGGAATTTTGGTTTGGACCTTACGAGGTTGAACTTCTATGAAGTTGACCGTAGTATGTATAGGATCATTCTCTTTATTTTTCATGTTTTGTTTCATGATGTGACCGAGGCTATGCACAATTTGTATTCCTTGTTCAGTTTTAATCAACTTTCTTATGTTTCCTATGAGAGGAACCACAACACTGGCAATGTATTTAAAACTCACAAAATTTTACAACTTCTCTAACTCTTCATCCATTTTCTTAGGTTCTCTTGAGGCACATTAGCAACCATTGATTCAACATTAGTAACATTGGTTGTTGGTAAGTAGGTCACAGGAAATGAAGTATCAAGGTTATGGTATGTAATGGGTTGACTAGTCTCAACACAATTAGTGAAAGAGTTGGAAAACCCAAGATCCACGGTGAGTGATGTATCATGGGATGACATGAGTCTTGAATTACATCTCATGATAGTATTGGCAATAGGACACCAAGTTGTGAAGCTCATACAAGTTTCACAAACCCAAGGTGCACACAAAATTGAGAATAGGAAAAATGCAATCAAACACCCTAGAATATAAAGTGCAATGCAAGTATGTAAAAAGCAATTTTCAAATTTTGAACAAGCCAAAATTTTTATTATGTTATGCAAAATCCCGAAAAATGATGTCTTATTGAAATGCAATTTTGAATTCAAACAATGTACTAAATTTGACAAATTAACCTTAAAGGAAATGATTTCAAAAAATAGAAATTCTAGAAACTGAAACAAGAAACTAAATGTAGGAACACAAAATGCAGAAAGAAGGTTTTTGATGCTCATAATTGCAAAAAAATCCCTGATCAGAGACTCATTCGCCCATGGTTGAATGGGTCTTACTTCAGGGTTTTTAAAAAATAATTTATAGATTTATGAGTTTGTGCTTATGTTTTCATATTCTAGGTGCAAACACGTAATTATAGTTTCAATTTTTTGGAAAATCAGATCTAAATGTAAGTGAAAAATAATGCTAAATAGCAAGCAAAAAGACCTAATTTGAGATGCAATTTTGATTCAATTTTCTGATGTAAATGACTAATCATGCAATGTTATGTAAATACTATGCAAAATTATTGAGATTTTTGAATTTTCTAGATTTTAAAGAATGCAAAAATGCAAACCTAAAACCCTAAATGAGATGCAAACTAATGCAAGCAAACAACCCTAAATAAGATGCAAATCAATACAATGTAATGCAAAGTAATGCAAATCCTAGATAGGGCTAAAATGGACTCCAAAATCAAAAAGTTATGATGCTCAAAATTCAAGCTCACTAGAATGAAACAATGAAAAATAGGTTGTGTTATAAAAGGAGTTCACCAAAATGATATAGATAGACCTATTTTCCTTTATTTCATTAGGAAATGAGATCCCCACATAGAATTGACTATCAACCCTTAGATGAATCAACTCCATGTGAGAATTTGTTGATTTCCTTATGCTTGAGGACGGGGGTACAAGGTTGAACAACACTTTTGGGAGAAAAACCAAAAATAGCAAATAAGCCTAATTATGCCAATTCAAACTTACAACAATAATATAAAGCATACGACAAACAAAAACAACAAACTTTTTGTAGATTTGAGAAGGTCTGAGTGATGTGTACCTATCACCAAAAGGCAGTTTCGGGAGGCAAACTGGGACTCATTCGCCCATGGACGAATGGGTCTTTTATCAGGGTTTTTAACAATCTTAAGGGAGCCTCTGATACCAATATGTAGCTTTTGTTTGATCCAGGTTTCAGTGTCAGAAAGTTGGAAATAAAATTTGTAGGTGATATTTCATGATTTGACGATAACTTTGACAACTTTTTCAATCTTGCTCTTCAAGAGGTCTTAAATCCTTCTTCAACCTAAATCTACAACACAAACACAAGAGGGAAAAATTGTTTTTTTTTGGTGAATGGGGGTTTTCCTTGGTCAAACCCCATTTAGGTAATTAAAACTTGAATTGAAATAAAGCATGAAAGAATGAATGATGAATGAACAATGCTATGTTGCAACTCACAAAACCCTTGAATAAACCTTTGAATGGAGATTTGCAACTTACATGAAATGGATTTAATGGATGTGGATCTTGATGTTTGAATTGATGCTTTGATTGCTTTGACTTGAATCTTGAAACCTACATCACAATGTTAGCTCCAAAAACATGCATGATGCAAGAAGAATTTGACATGATGATTGGATCTTGAATGCTGCAATAAATCACTAATAAATCTACTCTTAAATGCTCTTGATCATCAAATTTTTTCTTGTAAACTTGCACTTGAAATCTCATAAAAAATTTATGATTTTAAATAATGATGAAATAACTTTGTATTTATAGACCTATGTATCCTTAATTTCTCAAAATTCAAACATTACAAGCCAACATTGAAATATGGGTTCGGGGACCTTAAAATACCACCAAAAACATATTTTAAATTTAGGTTCAAAGGCCTAGGGAGGACCTATTCTCCCATGGGTGAATTGGTCCCAGGTCCCTATTCCTAGAACACACATTGGTCAAGGTAAAGTGTTATGTATTAGAATTAATTATTGTCTAGTTTCCCCTTTGAAAAATGTAATTTATTAGGCTTTTAGATGAATAATAGGTCTTATTAAGGCCTAATTAAGTCCAATTTAATTAGGAGGCCCCAAAGGAAGTGTGAAAATGTAAAGGGATACATTTCTCTACACTACAACTAGCTCCTCCACATAGGTAACCAGGGACACAATTAGTAAAGTTAGAGATTTTTTGGAAAGATGGTAATCATACTCACATGTGATCATAATTGCTCCAAGAATTGTTTCCAATACTCCATCAAGACCATAGGTGAACTGCATTAAGTTGTTATTGACACAAAATATGGAAGTGGGGAAGTGCTTGACACATGTACCCACCAAGACTAGACGATAAGTTCATCAAAGGTGAGGAGGTAATGGGAAAATTAGTTGGAATAATACTTTAAACACAACTACAATTTTTTGTAGATCTTTCAACAGACACTACACAATAATTAGAGAAATTAGTCCAAGGACTCGTTACCTATATCAAATAATTGGAATAGAAGCAAACATAAATAGGAAACCATACAATCTAATAGTAGGAGAAAGACATATTAGAAACAACAAGCCAAAACTTGATGGATAAACAATGATAAATCATATGCCACAAGGAAGATGGAACAATCTGCAATAATGTTTCCACCTCTTACTAATACTCTTCAAGTTGGTTGACTTGACCACCGAGGCCCAAAAAGATAATTTGTAAACACGGTTTCTAAAATTTTGTGTCTTACAATCCTTCCATTTCTCTTGATAGATAATTGTAGGAGTTTATGGTGAACCCCTCAAACACCCCAAGTTCACCTGCAAGACAAAATAGCTTCCACAAGAGAGAAATGGCAGAAATATCATGCTATCATTAAGGATGCAAGAATGCCAAACTGAATATGGCAATGTACATATGATGCCTTGCTTATAATATAGGCAAGGTGGTGAATAGGATTAGACAAGATCATGGAAAGTGTCTTAATCCTATCACATGAGACAACTAAGTCATAAAAACCTAGGATAAGATAAGATCTAGAAAAGACAACTCAACCTTCTAGAAGGAATCTTAGAGCCTAAGTAAAATTAACATGTGAATATGTCCCCTAATTACCTAGTGAGTGAATTAACTAGGTACAAGATATTTATTCACACCAACACCCCCCCTTAAGTGAAACTTAGGAGAGAATATTATTATTCAAAGATGCAATGATGGGTCCCGGCTACTAGCCTATGTTAGGTACCCATGTACAAATGCAATGCAATTTCTCACAAACAGAGAAAAGGAGAAAACCCTATGGGACAAAACTCCTCCCCAAAAGAGAGATGAAATACAATAATAAATTCCATCACAAATCCAATCAATCTCTATCCACATAAAGGATAACAAGAGAGATCATTCAACCCCCCCCCACCATAATGAGATAACCTATTGCAAAGAGAAGCCCTAGAAGTACACTGTGGAGTAACACTAGAATCCTCAATTCAACAAGCAAGGAAAGATACTTCTATTTACTAGAAACCATATTAGAGTCACTCAAAGACTTGGGTTGGAATCATGATAAGTAACAACAGACCCAATGCCAAGGAACACTAGAAAATTTGTAAACTAGCACAACTTTGGAATCAATAATGCAATAGTTGATTGAGAAATGATTTAGAACTGAAATGAAGTGCAGAGATCAAAATTGTACCAAAGTGCAAATGGAAATGTAGAGCTCCTCAATACCTTTCCAATGTTGCAAGAATCACAAAAATCAAAGATCGTGGCAAAAAGTTGTGAGCTCAAGAGCCGTAAAACAAAATTTGGCTTCAACCAACAATAAATGCAACCAAACAGATTTTTTTTTAAAATAACCTGTACCACTAGAAAATTGGGTTCACTAGCTTTCTAGAAATATTTTGTTTGCAAAATTTTTCCATTTGGATCAAAAGTTATGCAAAAATGAAAAAAGGGCCTAAAAGAGGACCTTTTAACGCTAAAGAGGTGTAAAACTTAACACTAAGTTGGCACAAAAATGTGGCCCCTAGTTGTAGCATATGACCACAGGTAAGCATAAGGGTTTAAAAACAAGTTTGTTTTACCACCGCCACTCCCAGCGGCATACGGGTGAAGTGGGGTGGAGCCCTGGTGGTGGCTCCCATGCATCACTCGCAAGCCACCCCACCCCAATATATGTCAACCAAAGCTTTAAAAAAATAAAATTTTATATAAAATGTTGATAGAGAATATGTGGTCACCTTTAAAGAATATTAAAACAAAAAAATTAAATTGAAACCTATCGATGTTAAAATTACCCTGCAATCAATTAATGCTTCATAGTATCGATGGCCCAATAGGTACTCGATGTCGGATTTGACCACTTGAGATTACGTAGAAATTGTACGATTTGTCAATAGATGATGCCGAAAAGTATGCCACTCAAGTACACAGAAAAATGATGATGACGCGAGCAAAGGTACGGGTGATGCCAAAAAATTTAGAGAATACGCCTTAAAAGATGCCTAGCACACAAAATATACTGCCCGATTAACGACGTCAATCGCTGCACAGAACCATATGGCCTAAAAAAAATTGCCTCGACTTCTAACTGAAAGTGTCAAAAATCGACGATTTGGTAGTTAATCTTTAGGTTTTTGAGCCTCTTGGGCACGATGGCAGGGTCTGTTTTTGCCCAAACTACTCTAAATTATCAACTACCCTCCAGATCTAGCAACTGGAACCCTAGGTTCAAAGCCTTGCAGATCTAACAAAATATGTCAAATTTTGACGAAATCAAAGTTGTTCTTTCCTTTCTCTGACACCTTGGATTCAATGGTGAGGCTTTCAAGACCCCCAACTCACACCCAACAAAACTTTCACACCAAGATTGGTCCCTCAGATCTGAGAAAAATTCTATAGCACTGAAGTTCTGATACCATGTAGGATTTTATGGAGAACTCCTCAAACACCCTAGGATCACCTGCAAAATAAAATAGCTTCCACAAGAGAGAAATGGCAGAAATATTGAAATAACCCCCTTAGTTTTTTTTAATTTTCACATACAAATTGCACCCGTTAAGGTTATCCCAATAATCAAAACCAGCTGAAAGAGAACCCTTCACTTTCTAATCACCAAGATCCCAATGTGGGCGAGGTGAGAGCTTACGGTGCGAGGGAATTGTTAGCTATAAATTGGAAATGAAATGAATAGTGTTGTAGGCGGCTAGCTGACCATTCTAAAAAGTAAACGCTAAAAGTAAAGTAGGCGGATAACCGACCATGAAAGCCGATGGGGTCATTGTAATCCTCATCATTTAATTTATCAATCCAAGGTGGTGTCCATGGTTGTCTGCAAGAGAGAAAGTATACAACTTGCTTGACAGTCTATTCTACTTGCAGAAATAAATCCTATTTGCATGAAAGGAAAGTTGCATGAAAGAGAACTAATCTAAGGAACACTTGCAAGAGTTTAAAAGGCTAAAATACTTCACACTTTCTGGAAATGAAAAGCTTGCTTGAATTCAAATTTACTCTAGAAAGTTGGAAATACATTACTGGAAATGAAACTAAAACTATCATATTTCCTCAAGCTAAAACAAACCTTTCTAATCCCCCCCCTTGATTAACTTATTACAATGTATTTATAGAATTCATATTCTATATCTACCCAACCAATCCACTAAGAATGTGGATCCAAGATCCTATTTTTGAGGGGTCGTTTACAAAACTATAAAAAATTGAAGTTGTTGTCCTCCATCACGCCACTTTTGTCTCAGTCGATTTATGACATGTACTTCTTCCCTGATGCAAATCGCGCCAAATGCTCAAAAGGGTTTTTAGCCCTTCCAATCTACTTTCCAGATCATTTTGATTTTTTTAATTTCTTTGAGAAACGAGGGAGATTCACTATTTTATTGAGACTACATTTTTGACAATTTCTGGGTGCCTGCTTTTTAGGGAGCCTTCAGTTCTCCACGTGAATGAAGGGATTGTTCTTTAGTTTGTTTGACTAAATATTTGTTGATTATCTTGAATAACACTCCTCTATCATTAATGATACTTAATTTCTTTTATACTGGAGGATTCTTCTTTATCTTCCCATAATTTCTTCAAAGCCTTGTCTAGAGTTGATGTCTGGAGCTCTTAGCTACAAGTGTTTGTAGCTCCTTCTTACCATGAGTTATTTAATAACTCATTTATCTACATTATATCATCTTAAACACTTCATGGAGACATATTAGAGGCAATTTGGATCACATTTAATTACTAAAAATAAATCAAATATTCACTTTACATTCTACCTTAAACAACTAAAGAACTTTCCATCATTACTCAAATCCACTTTAACACTAATGCATTAGGAAGAAATAGATGATTTTATTTGATAAAATATGAGACAATTTATGGCCTCATCAAAAGCTCGACCACTTATTCAGTGGGAGCGATAACTATAACTAAATACTGAAAAGTAAACATTTGACCAATTATTCAGCGGGAGTGGGAAAATTACAAAATATAAAATGCTAAAAATAAATAGCTTATCAGTACTACTTAACCAACATTACAATATGCTCTTAATACAATGAATTTTGAAGATTTTTTCTCTATCTTCAATACAATTGCTTTACAATATGCCTGATTACAAATATGGATGATAACATCAAAGGAATAGTTCACTAAACTGAAATAACTAGGTCTGATAAGAAAATGTAGCAAACTAAGACTCAAACCAACAAACTAAGATCACACCAAAATGCTTATATCTACTCCAAAATAGCTTTGATGTGTACCAAATCAAATGCAAAGGATTCATGAAGAATAGGCATCCAAAGACCATGAGCTAGATGTCTCCAATCTGCAATGAACAACATGGCATAATTCCCAGTGTTGACAATCACAAAGGGCAACCTCTAAAGAAGGGAAACCTGCTCTCATAAATCAACCACTTAACAATTAAATATGTAAACTTGTGAGTAGGGATGCCCAAATCCAAGGAAGACAATGAGACAATACCCAAAACATGTAAAAATTCACACAAGGATCTATGATAAAAAAAAATGTGCTTCAGCTAAGCACAAACCAACAACATAAAAATCAAAAAATAACATCAAAACCTTCAACGATGAAGCTCAATCTACAACCTCTGAATTAAAGAAGCGGTCTCAATCAGCTAGGTGTTATCTTTTTAACATGAAACTAATGATTTTCTAGGAGGTATGCATTCCTCAAAGCCAAGGGTCTGAAATCATTTCAGCGGCACTTTGTCATCAACAGCAATGGATTCCAAATGAGGGAGCCAAGCCTTGTTTAAATAGAACTTTGAGGCAACCTTTCAAATTCTCTGTTTCCCCCAAAAAGGGACACCCAACTCAAATTTGAAATTTAATATTTTTAAAAACAACTTTTATCTCCTCCTCCTAGGCGTCCAAGGAACAAGGCACATGATATAACATTAAAAAAAATCATTCTTCTCCAAATGAGGTTTCCACTCAAAATCCTACCTTTTAAAACAAAATCAGGTCATTAAACTAGGCCAAGGGGCCCAAAGGGATATTAAAATATTAAAATGACTTAATGAATCCTCAAATGCCAAAATGAGCCAAAAAGTGCCAAGGACCAAAATGCTCATTCTGCACTGCCCGAAATAGAAATTGCACTAGACTGTTGAATTGTTGCCAACCAGAGCACTGCCAGAAATAGAACTTACTAAAAATAGCATACTGCTAAAAATAGTACGTTGTTCCAAACTTATTCTAACCATAATCTGAGCAATCATCGTAAATTACTAAAAATAGTAAGTCCAGAAAAGTCCTCTGATGCAGATGCATGTCACACCATTTTGAAGCTCTTTGAAAACCCAGAAAGACCCAGAAACCACTCTTCAAAACAACTGCATGCAAACCCTTGAAAACACCAAAAACCTCCAAATAATTGGAAACCCTAATTTCACTTCTAATGAGCCTACGAGCATCTAGAATAGGCTAACGGGCAACTGCACAGACTACTATTGAGAAGGGGACATTAGAGCCCGTCCTCCTCGAGATTTCTTGTCCTCAAGCAACCGTAAGTCTGGATGCTACAAAATGTGCTCACCCTCCCATGTAGCATCCTCAACTGGCAAGTTCCTCCATTTCACCAAATACTCTTTGATTGTTCTTCTCCTCAAAGAGCACTCTCTAACATCAATGATCTCAGGAATCAACACCAATTGTCCTTCTTCATCCAATGGAGGTAACTCTGAAGTAGCAACAACATTGTGCCCTAGTGCCTTCTTGAGGTGTGACACATGAAATACATTATGCACCTTGCTACTAGATGGAAGCTCTAACTCATAAGCTACTTCCCCAATCTGCCTGATGACTCTAAAAGGGTCATAGAAACGTGGCTTAAGCTTTTCTACTCCACTCTTCTTGAGAGTAGACTGTCTGTAGGGTTGAAGCCTCAAATAGACCATGTCTCCAACCTAGAATGTGTGCTCAACACGCTGCTAGCCAACATATAGATTTTGTTGATTCTGAGCATGGTGTAGATTATCCTTCAACAATCTCAAGATGTCTTGACTTTGTTGCAACATATCCCTCACTTGATGGGCTCTACTATCACCAAACACCAAGTCTACAAAGCTAGGAGCTTTGTAACCATAAAGAGCCATAAATGGAGACATCTTAATTGACATATGATAGGAAGAGTTGTAACAATACTCCCCCAAATGAAGTCATTTTTCCTATGCTTTTTTCTACCCCGACACATAGTTTCTGAGGTAACCTTCCAACCATTTATTCACTATTTTTGATTGGCCATCCATTTGTGGGTGATAACTAGTGCTTGGAGTGAGCACTGTACCACTCAATCTGAAAATTTCTTGCCAAAATGCACTTAGAAACTTGATGTCCCTATCACTGACAATGTTTCATGGCAACCCATGCAAATAGAACACTTCTCTAAAGAACAACTTGGCTACTTGAGTTGTTGTAAATGGGCTAGTGATAGCAAAGAAATGAGAGAACATTTTTAACCTATCCACCACAACATAGATGTAACCTCTCCCTTGCACCTTTGGCAAGCTCGTGATGAAATCCATCACAATACTTTTCCATTTTTTATTGGGAATAGGCAGAGGCTACAACAAACCAGCTGGAAAAGTATGTTCATTCTTTTTCATCTAGCAAGTTTGAAACTCCCTTATGTAGCATAATATAAGACTTCATCTTCATCCCTTTCCATGAAAATATTTCACGGATCTACTTGTAAGTCTTAAAATACCCTTGATGACCAGCAAGGGGAATGTCATGAAAAGACTACAAAATCTTCTTCTTGAGCTTATATTCAAGTACCAAGAAAATTCTACCCTTATATTGTATCAATCCATCAACCAACTAATACCTTTCATATTGCAAATGACCCTCAACAATGTTGGTTGCAAACTAATTTTTGGCATAATCAACAGCAATTTGCTCCTTCCACTCAGTAGCAAGCTCCACCAAAGAATTCAAATGAGGCCATCTTGAAAGAGCATCAACCACTATGTTACTTTTTCCTTTGGCATACTCAATGTCAAAGTCATAAGCTTGAAGCTTACTCACCCACTTTTGTTGCCTTTCATTCAAGTTTTTTTAACGCATGAAGTGTTTGAGACTGTTACGATCAATCTTTACCACAAACTTGCTCCCAACCAAGTATTGTATGAACTTTTCCAATGCGTGCATGATTGCAAGCATCTCCTTATCATAAATTGAATATGATCTTTCAGCTCCTCTTAGTTTTCTACTCTCGAAGACAATAGGGTTTTTGTCTTGCATAAGAATAGCTCCAACTCCTTCACCTGAAGCATCACACTACAATTCAAATGTCTTGGTGAAGTCGGGTAGAGCCAACATTGGACAAGAGCTCATTATTTTCTTGAACTTGTCAAACACCACTTGTGCCTTATCTGACCATAAGAAAGCTCCCTTCTTGGTAAGATCAGTGAGGGGGGCTGCCATTTGAGAATACCCCTTCACGAACCTTTTGTAGAAGCCACACAACCTCAAAAACCCCTTCAAATGTGACACATTCTTTGGAGGTGGTCAATCTAGGATTGCTTTGATCTTTTCTGGATGAACTCTAACACCCTTGGAGCTAATAATGTGACCAAGATAAAGTAGCTCTGTCATCCCAAATTCACATTTTAACTCTTTTGCAAATAAGCATTCAGCTTCCAAAATGCTAAGCACTTCCTCCAAGTGCTTGAGGTGCTCTTCCCATGACTTGTTGAATATGAGAATATCTTTGAAGAAGATGAGCACAAACTTCCTCAACTACTACCTAAATATCTTGTTCATGCAAGACTAGAAGGTTGTGGGCACATTCATCAAACTGAATGGCATGACAAGGAATTCAAAATGCCCAAAATGACATCTAAAGGCAGTTTTCTCAATATCTGATTCCTTCATCCTTATTTGGTGGTATCTAGATCTAAGATAAATCTTAGAAAAAATACATGGCTCCATGTAGCTCATCAATGAGCTCATTTATCTTAGGAATTGGATACGGTTCTTAATTGTCTTCTAATTCAATGCACGATAATCAACGCACATGCGCATTGTGCCATCTTTCTTTTTCACCAACACCACTGCTGAAGTGAAAGGACTCTTGCTTGGGCGAATGTGGCCCATATCCAAGATCTCTTTTATAGCCTTCTCAATTCCATCCTTCTACTTCTTGGGGTAGCGGTAAGGAGTTGTGATAATCAACTTTGCACCCTCTTCAAGTTATATCACATTCTCACAACCTCTTTTAGGAGGTCTCCCAGGAGGAATACTACCAAAGACTTTACTCTTCTTAGTGATCAAAGCTTGAATATTAGCATGATAGTTCCTCTTATCTTCCACTGGATCAGCTAGCAATATCATGCAATCTATTGCCCATTCTACTTGATCATGATGAATCGACCTTTCCATTCTCTTGAATGATACAATGTGGGAGCCTCCATTTGACATCCCTCTCAACACTACCTTCTTTCCATCAAACTAAAACTTCAACTCCATTGTTTGAAAATTCAAGGTGATCTCTCCAAGAGATCACAACCATTGTATTCCAAGCACTGCATCGGTATCTCCAACGCCAACTGTTGTGCCATCAACACACATGCCCCATTCGGAATGGGGACCCTCTTTTCTTTCTCTTTGTCGGGTTGTTCTTTCACAGCCTCATTTTGCGTCCCCCCATTTTTGGTGTCCCAGATGGTCAATGTACCTTTGAGCTTCCATCTTTGGTTGACTATGTTTTGTCCCCTTCATTTTGGTTGAGTCGTGGTGCCTCGCGGACTCTCCTTGGCAGTTTGCTTTTGCCAACGGCCTTGAGGCCTATCAGGCCCGCCTCGTTGGGTTTCCCCTGGGTGTTCGACATTCCCAAATGGCAGAAGGCTTCCGCCTTCCCGAACCCCGGGCCCCGGTTCCTTGTTCCCGCCGGTTTAAAATTTGCAAGTTTTGAAATGCCTTTGCCCGCGCCAAGTTCGGTCCACTAGACTTCCGTCCCCGGATTTCCCTTCAGTCTTTGTTGTTTCTGGCAAAAAAACTTTGACGATGCTCCGCTATCCAAACTCTAGGTCTCCCTTCGTTGTCAGCTCACAAAGTGCATTTCAAAATAGCCGTTGACCCATGTCCTTCTAGCCCCTGGGCCCCGGACCTCCTGCCGCTGTCTGTAAATTTGAAATCAACCAACAAACTGGTCGGTCGTACAAGCATTAAATGCATATGAGGGTATAAATATAGGGGTTGACCTGTCATTTTCATTTGTCAGGTTTGTCGAAGGAGATCAGAGTGCTTTCCAGAGGAGATCAGTGCACCTATCGCCCGCCGCCCTCATGTCCAAGATCATCATTTGACATCCCTCAATGGATTTCACACCTTATTCCTTTAGACTTTTGAGGTAGGTTTGTCGTCCGCCCTCTCGAGAGGTTTTTCATGATTTTGTGCTTAAAATAATGAACATGGGCTAAAAATGAATTTAATTGATAGAACACAATTAGACCTACAAAACCCATGTCTTTATATTTCAAAAAACCTCCAAAATCACCTATCAAGATCAAGTAAGAACCAAACACCGCCATCGCCGTTCTTCGCGCAGGGCATTTTCGCCCTCCAGGCCCAACCCCTCCCTTTGTTGTTAAGAAATTTGAAAACGATGAACTTTTCAGACGGTGAAATGCCCTATCGAGTCTGCCACCTCGGACATCCGTTAGCCGACTGCCATCAAACTTAAAGAAGAAACACTCGAATCGGCCTTCATTTCTGCCTCTCGGGCCAGCCTCGCCTGGACTCCCTTGCTGGGTTTCCCCCAGGTGTTCATCGTTCCCAAACGGCGGAAGGCTCATGCCTTCCCTAACCCCAGGCCCCGGCCCACCAAATTCCACCCATTAAAAATTGGAACATCTTGAGACTGCTCTCACCCATCTCGTGCCTGTCCCATCAAAATTTCATCCCCGAGACTCTGCCTCGCCTCCGCCGTTCCCAAATGGAAAAGTGAGTCTGCCTTTCTGCCCTCTGGGGTCCGCTTGCAAACACTCCGTCGGGTCTCGGTTCGCAGACTTCCGTCCACGGGCCACTATGGAATCTCCATTGTTTGAAATGGCCATCAGGTTGTGTCCTCCTGGGTCCCAACCTTCCATTCGACGACCCTACCTACCGGCCTCCGCCCGCCGGGGTTTCGTTATCCTTCGTCCGATGCAAAAGGGCGAAGTGAACACATCTTCCCAAGCTCTGGGTTCTGCCCCCTCGTTCGCCTAGAGAAACTTCACAAGAAAACCCATGGCCAAATGCTCTGTCGGGTCAAATCTTTGGCCGTCGTTTGACCTTTCGGGTCCCGGACCCCAGAGTTCTGACCCTGGAACTTCGTTTCTACCAGGCCGTTTCAAACAGCAAAGTCCTGACAGCTTTCCGACCCTGAACCTCTGAATGCTCTTAAAATGGTCAAAATAACCTCAAATTTGAAAACCAATCTTGACCCATGTGCTTAAATTCAACCCTCTTGAACACGAGCCTTTCAAACCATCGACATGTGAAGATGGGAGAAATCACCTGGATAGCCCTAGCCTGTTCGCCCTTTCAAGACAACATTCCTGCTAGGGAAATCCGGCCCCTTGGGCCCAGATTGTCTAAAACCCCTTCAAAAAGTGACTAACGACATTTGATAAGTAAAGATTTAACTTCATTAATCATATGATGTCTAATTGGATTTAGTTCATGGGATTTTGGCTAATGTTAATGCTTTGATGATTGGTTGTACTCATTATGTCTATGTTTGCAGGATATATGGAATCGGGTGCAGGACCCTCAGGGGCAGCAGCAAAAAATGACAAAGGAAAGAAAGGAGGAAAAACTCCTCATGGAAGAGAAGAAAAAGATCAGATGAAGTTCTAGTTTCAAGGTGAACCTCTACATTCGAAAATTGTCACTAATTGGAAGGAGATCATAGACACCAATATCGGCCACGTCGATATTGATGAGTTCAAACAAAGGGTTAGAGTCCACCCAAAAACTAACAACGCAAGATCAATCAGATAGAGTGGGATTGCAAAAGTAGCAGGCTTCTCCCCATCTCTCATAGCCCCTGAATTGCTCATGGCCTGCCAGTAGGCCTACCAGCCACAGACAAGAACCATCGTTGATAGAGACGGGAACGTCCTCGCTGATATGTCGGTTGAGGGAATTACTAGAAATTTTCACATTCCTACCTTTGAAGAGATGGAGATGCCCACCATGGAGGAAGGAAAGGCAACATGGGATGAAAACCCGATGGGTTGTAAGAAATTAATAAATCAATACTGGCTCAAGGAGAAAAGGGGCGGCGCTGCGAAGGTTCCTCAAGAGCTCTTTCGCAACGATTTCTTTGAGGACTACCACGACCTAGTAACCATGTTGAGTAGGGTAATGGGCCTCCCCACTGCTACATTTTTCCAAGAGTGGATGGTATATTTTGTTGAACAAATCCTTCGTGGGGATGAAGATGTCACCACAAAAGCCTCATTCTATTGGGGAGGCATCATAAGCAACTGTTTCCACGAGGAGTTTATGAATGTGAAGAAGAGCTCTAAGTTTTACATGACCTCCTATCTAGTCTACTCACTGTCTTAGTAGAAGAAATATAGTGGATTATTTGTGGCACCCGATGAGGAGTCGGGCCGAAGATTGAAAGCTTACGACCGATATCCCTACCTACAATTTAAAAACTTCAAGAAGGAGTACTGCAGGGTGAATGACGCCTTCATTGGCCACATCATCAGGCTACTAGGAGGAGATTTTGAGAGAAGGGTCTCACACAACGCACGGGCATTCCTGAAGCAATACGCCTTCTTATTCTTGCAGTTCCCCAAATTCACATATATTCGTGCCCAAGGTTTCTCATAAAGGCCGAATAAGCTGCCCCGGTACCCCAATGACTGGATCATATTGTTGGAACTTTCCTGGCAACTACAACATAAACATTCAGTCCTCGATGGTAAACACTTGGTAGGGATCCCTTATCCCTTAGCCTTTGGTCAAGGGATGTATAAATTGCAAACTTCCCAGTGTGCTGGGAATTCTAAAAAGGAGTTGGAAGAGTACCATTTATGCCAACACACTGCTCGCCTGCAGATGGACCCATATGGGCATATAAGAAAGGCAATGGGACCAGGGTATGTCCACCTACATCACGTTGAAGATTTTTGGGTGGATTTCCAGAGTGACAAGGAGGTGCATGCAAGGCATTACATGCAAATGACCACATACTTTGTAAGAAGGGTACAACTATTTCCTATACCAGATCAAGTTGAGGAGGATGAGAGCACCGTCATGGACCCCAGGTACACAGCAGTCGCTAATTTTCTGCTGCCAATGATAGACTAGGATGAACAGGAGGTCGATGACCTCGACATTGTGACTAAACCAATCATGGCTCGAACCAAAGAATGGATTGATGGACAAGTATCTTGATTAAAGCAACAAGGGGTTGTCCTGACATATGAAGGGCTCAAGAGTGAGCCTAGTGCCACGAAAGATGTCGCCGCAACAACTTCAATAGGTGGGACATCCAAATCTCCTTCGATCATAAGATTGAAGAAGAGGAAAGGGACCGAAGCAGAACAGTCTCCAAACCCCAAATTTTATTCAAGGAAAGACTTAGGAGACTCACCTTCTAAGAGGCCCAAACAAACGGGAAGCATCGCGAAGCAGCCACCAATTCAGGAAGATCCCCTTCAAGAGGGTGAGGAAGGGCAAACAGATCAGCCAAGGCCTCCTCCATCTCTCCCAATCTCCACCACCCTTACGCCTATTTCCCAGGCCATGGTCGCTACATCCCCACCTGTAGTGGACATCTCGATCCATTTCGCCTCCTCTCCCCTGGCGAGGCCCTTAATAATGATTGACTCTTTCTCTGCCACAACTACTCTGCCGCCATGTCACCTACTACATCACTTCCATTAGCATCAGTGACAACGCCAATGCCCCCACTAGCATTACCGGAGGCTTTCTCGCGACACATGCAGAATGTTCCCTCCAAAATTTCTCAAATTTTTCTGGATCCCACCATCCAAGCTACCATAGCACGGGTCCTCGCCAGTGCTATGCCTTCACAGCCTCCAATGGGACCGCCAGCAATGGAAGCCACAATGTTAATCTTCAAAGAATGGGAGAGGCGGGAGAAAGAAGCCTCAAAGGAAATGGAGGAGGAGGCTGATGAGTACCATGAACACCTAGAGTATGAACACCGGAAAATTGACAGGGTGGTCTACGAAGAAGAAGGAACAGGATCTTCAGAGAGTGGAGATGAAGAGGAGGGTACAGGTGGTAGAACTATTGTACAGACCTTCAATGATGATCTCGAGGAGGAAATGGCCAGAAAACTGAAGCATGATGAAGAAGAGATAGAAAGGTCACCTCCCAGAGAAGAGAAAGAAGGTGGTAGGACAGTGGAAATGGTAGAACTCCCTACAGGGGGACAGCTGGAGGTTGTGCCACCTCCTTACAGAGAGGAAGGAAATGTAGAAGAGGACGAACCTAAGGAGCATGGGCACAAGGGAAAACAAACTAAGGAAGAAAAAGGGAAAGGAATTGAGATAGAAGAATTCCCACGGGGGCGATTACCTACTAAGCCTCCTGTCAAACGCCTCACATTCACCCAAGACTCTGACGAGGAAGAGGGAGACAACAATAGAAAAGAAGAAAGAGCTCCCATGGGTGAGCAAACAGAGATCCAAACAGAGGAAGGCGAGGGTAATCGAGAATTTCCCAAGGAAAAATCTACCATGCCCGAATGGCTGGAGAAGCAAATTGAAAAGAAGACTCCTGCCCCAAAGGACCTAAGAGCGAGGCTAGAGGCTATCCTAGCCCGAGCGCAAATCTCAACCAAGAAAGAGAAGAAGCCCAAAGTTAGATCCAAGGTAACGATGGATGCTTCTGGGTCCCGAACTGTACAAATAGAAACACCGGTGGTAGGCTAGGAGGGAGTAAGCTATAATGTCTCCACCATTAACTTGGGTACTGCTACAAGAGAGCAGAAGGTGGGGCATCTCGAGGAATCTGTGGCTATAGTGGTGCACCTAATACAACAAGATAAGGTCTCGAAAGAAGAGCTCAAGGCACAGGTGGTTGCCTTGATAGATTACATTCAACAATGGTCTTCAGTTGAAGACATGCCTACCATGTTCGCTGCTCCACCCCAACTGTTGTCCAAGGAACAGATTGAAAAACTGGAAAAGAGAAAGAACTTGGACAAAACTACAGAGAGTTGGTTCTGACAGGTTCTATACGTCGGGAACATGGGTATCAGTCGGGTTGTTCGAACAGCCAACAAGTTCTTGGATTTATAGCAATCCCTCGAGAACACAAGAAGGCTCTGCACCAACTTCCCTGCAAGTTACGAGTCCACCTATCCAAAGATCGAAGCTATCCTCCCACTACCAAGCACAACATGGGAAAACAAGCTCGCATTCAAAAGGGACGACCATTGGCTAATGGATGTGTGGAAGCGGGACTTTGATAACAAAAGGGAAAGGTTAGAGCATATAATGGATAAAGTGGATCTAGATATCGAATGGGTCAAATAAATTAGAGCAGATTGCACCCGATATCTGAAGCTAATGACTGGATATGACATGCCCGCAGTACAAAATGATCCGAAAAAGACAAAACCTCATTTCCAAAAGAAGATGGAGGACGGGATGTCAAATGAGATAACAACGGATTTCATGAGTTTTTCCGCCCGCTCCTTCGCCCAGTCAGAGTTGTTCAAAGACCATGCCTCCAAGTATGATGAAGACTGGAAAAGACTTGAGGACAACTCAAAAGAATGGAGTTATCGAGTGCTACGGTTAGAGGTCAACAAGCTCCAACCAGTAATCTTGAAATTCATGGAGTATGCAGCTTTGAAGAAGCAGGAGGGCGACCCTATTGTCAGTGAAGAGATTCTAAAGGAATAGCTACAACAGAAAGAGCAATCAGCAAAAGACAAAATGCTACAGTGTTGTCACTAGATGACGAAATAGGGATGAGGACAAAATTGTATTTTACATTGTAATATATTTGGGGGGTAGGTAGAACCCTAGTTTGTAGTGAATCTTGGCCACACAATGGGATTGAATCTTGGCCATTTGTTCTACTTTTTGGGCACTATAAATAGGGGGTCTCCTCTCATTTCCAAGGAGAGTCGAGTTGTTGAAAAGACATGTTGTTGGAATTTCTAATGAAAATACATTGAATTGGTGTATTTTCTGAGTTCTTCACATGTTTCATGATTCAACCTCCATTGTTAGATGCTTTATTTATATTTACATTGTTGTTTTAAGTTAGATTTAAATTGCTTGAGTAAATTTTAGTAATGTTGTTCTGTAGTTGTGAAAATTGTTGTTGTGTAGATGCCTTCCTTGCCCATACTTTTTGTTGTTTGCTGTTGGTAAATAGTTGTGCAAAGTTAGTCTGGGCTTGAATTCAAAGCTACTCCACACTTTTATCTTTTTTCATGCGTGTATATGATGAATGAATGGTGAAATATCTACAGGCCTTAGAAGATAGCACAAATTTCATGAGACTATGAATTTTCTGGTTAAGTGAAACTTTGTTTGAAGAAAGTTGTCCATGGTAGGAACTCCATGATTATTGTTCACAGTTATTTGCAGATCCATGAACCTTCTCTCTTCCCTGCCCTTTTTTCCTTTTTTTAAATTAATGACCTATGCTAAGGTTCATTGCACATTGTAAAGCCATAACTTGAAGAAAACATTAAAGTTTTAGACTATTGTCCAAACCTACAAAATGCACCTTAACTCCCATCTCAGAAACATTAGATTTTAAGATCCACTCCACATCTAGCTACGTAAGTCCGCCTATGATTACCAGGAAAATCACATCAAACATCAACTGAGGAGTTCCATGCAAGTCATGACCTGACACCCGAGAGACTTTGGGGAGATTTTCAGCAACTTGTTGTTGGAGATTTCCTTTCAAGAGAGGTAGTGCACATACGCATTGCCTGTGTTGGGAAAGTGTACAAAACACCCATCAACAACAACATAAAAAATCATCTTTCACCTCATAATTTCCCAACTGCATTGATAGGTTGGGAATCTTTCTATTGCATGACAAGGTGAATCCATTGGCCACCATCACTTTGAAGCCTTTAAACTCTTCAGTCTTGAGGCCTCTCTTTTCTACCAATCCTTCCTCAATGAAGTTATGGATTGCTCTAGTGTCAATTAGAGCAACAATTTGTTGTGATCCAATCACTCCATGAACTCAAAAAGACTCATTCTTTTGAAAGCTTGAGAGTTGTGCCAAATCACTCCCTCCTCCATGGTCTTTTTCTTCTTCTGGAGTATTTTCTTCATCACTACTTGTTGATTCATACTGTTGATCAAACATATTAGATTATGATCTGGAGTCAGAACAAGCCTCCATTTGATGTGATTGGCCCTTTCCATAGCATTTGTGGCCCTTTGACCAAGGCTCACGGCATGTGTAACAAACTCCATCTTTTCTCAACTTCTCACGGAGCTCATCAATCAACTTCTCATGGAGCTCATTAATCATCTTCTTCTTCTAGAGTATTTTCTTCATCACTACTTGTTGATTCATACTGTTGATCAAACATATTAGATTCTGATCTAGAGTCAGAACAAGCCTCCATTTAATGTGATTGGCCCTTTCCATAGCATTTGTGGCCCTTTGACCAAGGCTCACGGCATGTGTAACAAACTCCATCTTTTCTCAACTTCTCACAAAGCTCATCAATAATATTCTAAGGAAACTTCTTAGGTTGATTCATAGAATGCTTCTTATCCTTTTTGTGACTAAAGGATTTGGATTGAAATTTTGGCTTTGGGGAAGCCAACTCCATGCTTCTTGATTTCTTGATTGCCTCATCAATAGTTGGTAGATCAAAGGCTTTGACCTAACCCTTCAATGGTTTCGTTAAACCTTTAGTAAACAACACTACTAGCCTCCTTTATGTGATGTTGGGTACCATCACAGAAATCCTTTAAAAATCAACAACATATGAGTCAAGTGAACCATGTTGCTTCAACTACGCCAATTCATGAAATCTAACTTCAGGATCCTTGGTGTCAAACCTTTCTATCAACTTGTTTGTGAACTCCTCATAGGTATGAATGAGGTTATGGCCAAGAGTGACCAAACCATGATACCACCATTCGTGAGCAGCTCCATCCAAATGTAAGGTGGTGAACTTGATAGCATATTCTTCAGGCATCAGTCTAAGCAAGAGGTAGTTATCAAGATTTTCCACCCATGACCTTGTCGAACACTTATCACTCCCATCAAAATGATCCAAGGTAAATTTACCAAGGGCTTGATGATAATTCGTTCTAGGAGCCACATGAGCATGATAGTCATTTCTTCCACCTCCTCTTCTCTTCTTCTAATTCATATATTGATCCAGTGATATAGCATCACGAATCTCTATTGGTAGCGAGGAATACTCCATGTAGCTATTTCTCACCTCATCTGCCAAAGACATCTCGGCTTCAGCTGGTGGTTCTTCCCTTGGAATGAAGTTAGGAATGAGAGGTCTAGAGGCTAATCCTCTAGTGGTTGCATTATGCTGGCCAATAGTTATCTCTCTTCCATTTGTCTCTGAAGAGTTGTTCTCTCCAATATGATTTTGTTGAGGCTGAGCATGATTTTGAGTCACTTGTTGATCCATCTTAGCTAGCAAGCGTGACATCATGTCCAACATAGTGTCAAACTTTCTTTCAGCTCTAGCTTCCCTATCCTCCATTGAACCTCTATTTATGTCTATCATGATTTCAACTACTTTACCACTGTCTCTCAAAGCCTCTGAAAAGGTCTATGCATCTAGAACTAGTGGATTCTAATACTGAACTCTTTCCTAACCTCTGGTGTAGTATCTGACTTCTCTATCACTCATCTGACAACTATAACTTTGTTTTCATAGGATGGCAGTAAAATAGGCTTTGATACCACTAAAATAACCCCCTTAGTTTTTTTTGAATTTTCACATACAAATTGCACCCATTAAGGTTATCCCAATAATCAAAACTAGCTGAAAGGGAACCCTTCACTTTTTGATCACCAAGATCCCATGTGGGTGAGGTGAGAGCATACGGTGTGAGGGGATCATTAGTTATAAATTGGAAACAAAATGAATAGTATTGTAGGTGGCTATCCAACCATTCTAAAAAGTAAATGCTGAAAGTAAAGTAGGCAGATAACCGACCATGAAAGCTTGACCACTTATTCAGTGAGAGCAATAACTATAACTAAATATTGAAAAGTAAACACACAACCACTTATTCAGTGGGAGTGGGAAAATTACAAAATATAAAATGTTGAAAGTAAATAGTTGATCAGTACTACTGAACCAACATTATAATATGCTCTTAATAGAATGATTTTTTATTATTTTTGCTCTATCTTCAATACAATTGCTTTACAATATGCCTGATTACAAATATGGATGATAACATCAAAGGAATAGTGCACTAAACTAAAATAACCACGTCTGATAAGAAAATGCAACAAACTAAGACTCAAACCAACAAACTAAGATCACACCAAAATGCTTATATCTACTCCAAAATAGCTCTGATGTCTACCAAATCAAATGCAAAGGATTCATGAAGACTTGGCATCCAAAGACCATGAGCTAGATGTCTCCAATCTACAATGAACAACATGGCATGATTCCTAATGTTGACAATCACAAAGGGGTAACCTCTAGAGAAGGGTGACCTACTCTCATAAATCAACCACTTAACAATAAAACCTATAAACTTGTGAATAGGGGTGCCCAGAGCTAAGGAATACAATGAGCCAATACCCAAAACAAGAAAAATTCACACAAGGAGCTATGATAAAAAATGTTCTTCAGCTAAGCAGAAACCAACAACATCAAAATCAAAAAATAACATCAAAACCTTCAACGATGAAGCTCAATCTACAACCTTTGAATTAAAGAAGCGGTCTCAATTAGCTAGGTGTTATCTTTCAAACATGAAACTAATAATTTGCTAGGAGGTATGCATTCCTCGAAGCCAAGGGTCTGAAATCATTTCAGCAGCACTTCATCATCAATAGCAATGGATTCCAAATGAGGGAGCCAAGCCTTGTTTAAATAGAACTTTGAGGGAACCTTTCAAATTCTCTATTTCCCTCCAAAAAGTGATGCCCAACTCAAATTTGAAATTTAATATTTTTAATAACAACTTTTATCTCCTCCTCCTAGGCATCCAAGGAACAAGGCACATGATATAACACTAAAATATTTAATTCTTCTCCAAATGAGGCGTCTACTCAAAAGACCACCTTTTAAAACAACATCAAGTCATTAAACTAGGCCAAGGGGCCCAAAGAGCTATTAAAATATTAAAATGACTTAATGAATCCTCAAATGCCAAAATGAGCCAAAAAGTGCCAAGGACCAAAATGCTCATTCTACACTGCCCAAAATAGAAATTGCACTCGACTACTGAACTACTGCCAACCAGAGCACTACTAGAAATAGAACTTACTAAAAATAACATATCGCTAAAAATAGTAAGTTGTTCCAAACTTATTCTAACTACAATTCGAGTAGCTGTCGTAACTTACTAAAAATAGTAAGTCTGGAAAATTCCTTCGATGCAAATGCATGTCACACCATTCTTAAGCTCTCTGAAAACCAAAAAAGACCTAGAAACCACTCTACAAAACAACTACATGCAAACCCCTAAAAGCACCAAAAACCTCCAAATAGTTGGAAACTCTAATTTCACTTCTGATGAGCCTACGGACATCTGGAATAGGCTGATGGGCAACTGCACTGACTACTATTGAGAAGGGGACATTACAAATATCATGTTATGATTAAGGATGCAAGAATGCCAAACTGAATATGGCAATGTACATATGATGCCTTGCTTATATAGGCAAGGTGGTGAATAGGATTAGACAAGATCATGACAAGTGTCTTAATCCTATCACATGAGACAACTAAGTCATAACAACCTAGGATAAGATAAGATCTAGAAAAGACAACTCATCCTTCTAGAAGGAATCTTAGAGCCTAAGTAAACTTAACATGTGAATATGTCCCCTAATTACCTAGTGAGTGAATTAACTAGGTGCAAGACATTTATTCACACCAACAATAATAAATAGAAATAACTACCATTCTCCATACTTAGTATTAACAAAAATAAGGTCAGAGGTCTCAAATACAAGACTTGACCACTATAATTAACCATCACTTAGTTCTAGATAACCAAAATATTTTAGAAAAAGTGAATAATTTGGTATAGAAGTGTAGCATTATAAATTATCAGCCTTGATAATTTCACACTAGGTTTATCTCCCCTCTATGTGCCTGGATCCATTTGTGCTTTTAAATTATATGTTTTATGATAATATTCAAAAAATAGAGTTAAATTGGGAATTATCAATTAATATTTATTTAACAACACAAAAAGGCCAAAAAAAGGTTTGAGTGAGGGCGTTAACACCCACATCTAGCCTATTTTGGCCTCAATTTAAATATTTCATTCTTGATATTTTAACATTTAAAAATTTGAATTTACTTGTTGGCTATCGATAAATGATCTTGTAGGAAATTAAAGAAACACTTACAAATACAAGTCTTTTTCACTATTTGAAATCCTAAGCAATCCTAGCATTTTTGAAGTGACAGTTAATATCCTAAAAAGCAGTCAAGAGAAGAATTAACAGGTTTATTGCAATATTATTTTAGTCAAGCATCATGTTAGCAATGCATCAAGTTTTCATGTGAGTTTATTCATGTTTCATGTCCATTTGTTTTATGAGAGCTAACACTTGTAGGACTTCAAATCAAGCATCTAATTCTCCTTGAAGGTGATGAGTACAATGAATTTAGTCCATCAAGGAATGCAAATCTAAGTGGTAAGTTATAACACTTGTCAACTTATCATTCCTTTATCTATTTTCCTTTTTCCAATGTAGGGTAAGCACTCTTTTACATCATCATAGTCATTGTGGAGGTGGAAACACCAAAAAGGGGTTTGAATTAGGCAAGCTCCTATATGACACAACCCTTTCCCTCCTCTCTTGTGGGTAGGTGACAAATCTAAAATAAATTTGGGAAAGGATTGAAGACCTTATTGCTCAATCAAACATTCAAGCCTCATATGTCAACAAATTGGGGAAAGTGGAATTAATCAGTGATAGACAAAGTTCCCACACTGAGTATAGAAAGGAAGAGCTAATAGACAATGGCCAACTGAGATCTAGATTTTTCTTGCAAAGGTATACATTTCCAGGTCCAAGGTGTTAGCACCCTTGTCCAACCAATTTGAGTTCAAATCTCTATGTTAGGTTCATCTATATTTGCACTTTGTTTATTTGTACTTCATTTATGTGTTTCTATTCTATGTTTTTTTTTGAAATCATAACAGTTCACTCTAGTTGCATAATTAACCTAGATCTAAATTTGTATCTTCAAATTTAGTTAATTAGAAATCAATTAATCGATCCCCTAAAGAAAGAACCAAAACCCCGATCCACCATTTCGGTTCTTCCATAGTGGTTAGTAGCTAAGTGGTTGTTTGTGATAATTTTATGTTCCTTCCATTGTGATGTCGGATAAGATGTGATTTAGACCCTAGATCCCTTTTTCCTACATCACATTTTGGTGAGCTTAACATTTTTTGCAATTTAAAAACCTTCTAAAGTCTTAATTAGGTCATGTTAAGGTTTGAATACAATCTAATAGGATTTGAATTGGTCATTTATGAATGTATATTTTGGTAAAAAGCATTAAACGAGTAATTATTTACATAGTCTTTATTATTTCAAAAGATACAAAAGTTTGAATTTCCATATTTTTCAAACTAGGTTTAATAAATTATTGCATTTTACAATATGAAATTTTCCTTTGGAACATATTGCATTAAATAAAAAATCTAAAATTATATGCATAATTGTGTATTACACATAACAAAATTGGGATTTTGTGCATTTCCAAAACTTTGTTCGTTGTCAGACCTGAACCTCTGCAAAGTAGGATCCTCAGACACTGTAGCTCACTACCAAATTTTGACATTAACAAAAATTCGCATCTCTGTTCTAGGGCATTGACGCTCTTGTCCAGTTAAATTTAGACAAATTTGGATCATGGTTTTGTTTCTATGATTCCTGTGCAAATCTATGTTATGTGCTTGAAAACTATTTTAGTTTTTGTGACTATGATTTATTTTTTCTCTTCATTGTATGACCACTTGAGTATTTTTAATCTCATAAAAAAATTGTGAGCTTCACGACTTGGTGTCCCATAGCTAATACACCCATGAGATGTAGTTTCAGACTTATAACTTATCGTGTTGCAATCACAACTAGTGTTGAACCTGAGTCTTGTATCACTTTCACTCAAGGTGTTACATATAATCAATCCATCTTTGATTCCTTTCTTGATCTAACATTACATATGTCTTCGTCACAACCTAATATTTATGTGGACTTGGAGGCTGTTGTGGCCCATGTCCCTGAAGATAAATGCAAACAATTAGAGAGACTTAGAAGGACTTCAACAATTCTTAAGTATTGAGCTTTTAGCTAGAGAAATAATTCCTCCCTTGGATAACCTTAGGAAGTTGATCACTGATTCACAAGGGATAGAAGTGTTGCATAGCATAGATCATATATAGTAGATGCAAACATTCCTACAATATCTAATTATTCTCAGTCCTTGACTAACACTCAAAACCAGTTCGGAAAACAAGTTTCCTTTCCTACAACAATGCTTTCTATTCCCACCTTTACCCCTCAAGTCATAGCATCAACCACACAATATAGCAATGTTATAAACACAAGTTTAGGGTTTTCTTGTGGGAATCCTTATAGATTTTTCCCTTTGCCCATAATTTACCTACATGCTCAACACCTATTATAAACATACAAAACAATAACATACCCATCATCAACAATAGTTCGCCATATTCAACACATTCTCAAAACATGTCACCAAATGAGATCTTGAGATAAACCAACTATTACAAAACATGTTGTCATTAAAAAAAAAAGTTTTAAAATGAACCAAGGACAATCCAACGCTAACCCTTCAACATACCTCACACATAGTCCATTGTCATTTGCTATCTTATAGACTTATACTGTAATATATTGAAATACCTCAGCTTGAGAAGCATGTTGAAAAAGGAGGTCCCACCAACCACGTATCAACCTTCACTCCTTTATATAGCGATTTCATTTTTGAAGATTCCCTCTTAGCTAAGTTATTTTTGTGGTCATTAAAAGATGTTGCCTTGGATTGGTTTTGTTCATTTCCAAATAGCTCGATAGTGTCATGTACACAACTAGTTAACAAATTCATTCAACACTTTCAAGCAAACATTGGACCTCAAGTTAAATTAATGGATTTAGTTCATTGTAAACAAGGACCTAAAGAGAAGGTAATTGAATTTATAGGACAATACCAAGCTCTATATTCACAAATCGCTTATAACCTTCCAAATGTTGATATACAATGAGTCTTTATTGGAAATTTGCAACCTAACATTAGAGATAAGATCTTGTTAATGAAGTATCCCTCATTTAAAAATTTATGTACGACCCTTTGTGATGATATTAGTTAGTCAATATGAAGGCACACCTTCATCAACTGCTACTGGTCAATCCAAAGTTGTGCATTATAACAACTATCAATCATTCAAGAAGCAAAACAAGAACTTTATAAAGATAAACAATCCTCAATCTACCAATAACATCCAAATGAATTTTTTTGCTACAATGCCATATCAATTTAAGCCAAGAGATAGAGGATTTTTACAATTTCTTGATTCTCTCCATGCTATTATCTTGCAATTGTTAAAAAAAAATATGATTCAACTTCCACCTATTAGGCCTATTGACACAACTAAACCATTACCACTGAACTTTAACGCAAAAACCTTTTGTCAACACTTGGGCATGATACAAAAATATGTATGCATCTTAAGCACCAAGTGCAAGACCTCATTGATTTTAATATCATCCAATTGGCTAGTGTAAATGACAAAGGAAATAAATCAGTTGCACCACCCAATCAAAACTTACAAATATTTACAAACCTATTACCAAGTCATTCAACCAATTTTATCTAACAAATTGATATTGAAGAAGAAGTTAAGGATCTATTCAATGAGATCAACATGATTGATGTTCAACCTCATAAGGGTCAAACCAATCTTTTGCTTGATATTGCTTTCACACATATTGATGCTTCTATAACTGCACTCAATGGTCCTCTTTATATCACTAATAAAATTAATGATAAACCTACAAGGGGAATACTTATTGATCCCATGTGTGTAGTGAATGTGGGTGGATGGATGGGTGATCATTAGGTAAGGTTTTACACTCTTCAACAAGTTGAAGAGCCATAGCTCGACATCTTCGTTTGCATTATTTTGCACTTTTTTTTTCATTCTACATGTGCTTCAAGTTGTGAAGGGGGGATTGAGGAATTTCCCAACATTGGTATTTATTATTTTCTAGGAGGAATCAAGGGGAATACTGAAGGTTTAGAAATCATAGGATTCTTAGGTTTTTGCAAAAAAACTTTTTTTTCCTTAGGAGGCACAAATTTGATCCTTGAAGGCCTTGTTGAATGGTTGTCTTGTGGTCCTTTATAGGATGGAAGAGGGGGGACTGTGAAATAAATGCTAGAAGATCAGGGAAGAATAGTCAGTTCAAGTTGAGGTTCATTCACTACCTATCAATTAGGAGGAACAACCACCGTAGCCACTAAAGATTGAGGAGCCTAAGACAGAATGTTACTAAGGGATAATTCAATGATACTCTTAGCTTTAAAATTTTAATACGACATGAATAAAAAACCTCATGAGGTTTAATAGGTTGGACTAGTTGAGGCCAAAAGTAATCTAGCGAAAAAATCCACTAGAGGCCAAAGGTTTAAATCCACTATGCTAAATGGTATGTATTTTTTTTCAAATGGGAATTTGAGGCATTTGTGAATAACTAATGGGACCACATTCATGGAGCTTAGCCATGGATGAACTAACTTGACATGAAACTAGTTCGACATTAGGATTATGGTAAATGGAACATCCAACTTTTAGTGGGAGAGTTATAGAACCAATCATGGGGAAAATAAAACCATCATGAGCTTGTAATAATTCTTCTAATTTTTCATAATCATCTTTTTAAAGTTCATGCACATAGAAGAACTATTCGATGATCACATTCACTACACACATGGGATCAATAAGTATTCCCCTTGTGGGTTTATCATTAATTTTACTGGTGATATAAAGAGGACCATCAAGTGCAATTATAGAAGCATCAATATGTGTGAAAGCAATATCAAGCAAAAGATTGGTTTGAACCTTACGATGTTGAGCAACAATCATGTTGATCTCATTGAATAGATCCTCAAATTCTTCTCCAGTATCAGTTTTTTGGATAAAATTGTTGAGAAAATGATGTCTCAAACTTATTGGCGTAAAAGGCATCGGCTGAAGGTTCATCAGGTTGATAGGTGGATTTCGACAAGATGAAATGCCTTGTCTCTTCGACATCCCGATAAGCGATTTGGGCTTTCCCAGGCACATGTCGATGGGACTTAGAGAGAAGTCTCCTCGACATCCCGATAAGCGCTTGGCTTATTGCTAAGTGTGTTTGGAGTTTGCATCGGCTAAATCTTCATCGAAGAGACATTACAATGTCAGAGGGATTTGTTTTGTAGTCCCTTCGACATTCTGATGGACTACAAGAAGTGATTCATTAGCTAGAATTCACCACGTCAAAGGGAGTCACTAGGAAGTCTCTTTGACATTCCAATGAACAACGGAAAGGAAGTTTTTAGGGAGACAAGAGGATATCAATGGGACCTAAAATGTGGTCCCTTCAATATTATGATGGAGCTGCATCGAAGTGACAATATGATATCGAGGGGACCTTGAGTCTTGTCTCTTCAATATCCCAATGGAAGGCATGATCTCTTCATCGGAGGGAATGATGGATTTCACTGAGACATTGGTCATGGTTCCTTCAACATGTCAATAAGGTGGGACAAAACGACATGAAGGATGGAATTAGTTGTATGATATTGACATGGATAACATGTAGGTAGTGGGGACCACCCAATCAAGGCTGCAAGCTTCATCGGTGAGACTTCTCCATATCGGAAGGAGTTGCTACATGGTCCCTTCAACATTTTGATAAGACTTCATCAAGGTGATGGTTAAGGTTGTTTATCACCATTTTTCTGGTATGGAAGTTGGAACGCTGGTTTCTTGGTGATGCTTAAGAAATCTGTATTGAATTTCGTAGTACATTGGATTGTAATAGGAACGGTGAATGAAGATTGAAGCAATTATAAGAAAATGTTGTGGGATTCATTTTGTGAATAAACATCTGAAAGAGAATAGCTTTGTACTTGTATGTAATTTATCTTTTACTGTAATACAAGAGATCTTTGCTCTGGTGTGTGGATTTTTTCTTGTAAGGGTTTTCCCACGTAAAATATGGTATTTGTTCTTTATTGTGTATTCTATTTTTTTTAAAGGTGCAATGCACCCATATTATTAGGGGTAAACACTTTTGACCAGAGCTATGAACCAGGTACAAGAAACCACAAGAAACTACCAAACCCGTGAGCGCAATGGCCCAGTGAGGGTTTGAACCCTGGTGGTCGTCACTACAACCAAGCGACTTGACCACTGAACCATTCCCTTATCGAAAATTATCTTTATTGTCTATTATATTATTCATGTATGTGCATCTTTATTTTTTTGTAATTACAAGTTTTGAAAAAAAAAATCTATATCTCTCTCTTGAATATCAGTATTTGGAAGGCATTTTTGCACTTTGCTTTCCTTTCAATTGGTATCAGAGCTTGGCCAACTTTGTTGTCCTTGTGGGTAAGACGGGTTTTTGTGTGCTGATCTTGTTTAATGGGAGTTTTTGCAAAGAAATCTAGTTTATAACTTATCGTAGATTTAAGACGATGACCACATTCAAAAGAATAAAGATTGAGAAGTTCAATGGTGGCAATTTTGAGTTGTGGAAACTCAAAATGGAAGATTGTTTCATGGATTGCGAGCTATGGGATGTAGTGTCCTCTAAAAAACCATCAGCAACCTCACAAGATGACTGGGATGCAATGGACTAGAAAGCCAAGGGTCTGATCAGACTGTGCTTGGTCGATTCAGTTCTCTTGAACATCCACGAAGAGAAGATAGTGAAACTTTTGTGGAAGAACCTTGGTGACATTTACCAAGGGAAATCTCTGGTAAATAAGTTATTTCTGAGGAAGAAGTTGTATTCTTTGAAAACAGAGGAAGGAGCATCTATTGTAGATCATTTGAATGCGTTTAACATGATCATTGCTCAGTTGGGGTATGTTGGTGTGAAGATAGGTGATGAGGATTGTTGCATCCTCATGTTGTGTTCGTTTCCTAACACATGGGATCACCTAGTAATGGCTATTGGGAGTACAACAACCACTTTCAAGATGGAAGATGTGGTTGCTTTGCTACTATCAGAGAAAATGCAAAGGAAGTCTTTTGAGATGGTCAGAGAGGTGCTTGATGTTCGAGGAAGATCAAAGGAGAAAGGAAAGGAGAAATACAAGAAGTCTAAATCCAAGTCAGAGGAGAGATCAAAGTCTCTTGGTAAAATTTCCAAGGTGAAATGTTGGAATTGTGGGCAGACTGGACACATTCGGAAAGATTGTAAAGAGGAGAAGAAGAAAAAGAAAAATAGTTCTTCAGAAAATGAATCTTCTAAGAGCAATGTAAATTCCTTCATAGTAGTCTTGGTGACTCGGGCATCAAAAGATGTTTGGTTGATTGACTCAGGTGTGTCCTTTCACATGACCTCTCATAGAGGTTGGTTCTCAAAGTACGGAAAGTATGCTAGTGGAAGGGTGTATCTGGGTGATGATTCTCACCTGGAGATTGTTGGTCATGGAAGAGTGAAGGGAATCGATGATGTGATGCATATACTAGGTCTGGCTCAAAATTTACTTTTTGTAAGTAAGCTTAATGATGTTGGTGTGCAAGTCTCTTTCTTGAATGGTGTTTGTAGAATGACTAGAGGCTCTATGGTGCTAGCTAAGGGTGCACGAATTGACACTTTGTATAAGTTGGATGCATGTGAAGTACAGTGTAATAGTGCTTCTACAAAGTCAAGTAAATCTGATCATGTAGAGAAAGGAGGTGTTGTTCCTAAGGGTGCAAACTCTTTGGAGATGAAGTTCCTAGCAAAGAAAACAATGCGCTGACATCAAGACTCGACCACATTGGTGAAAAAGGCTTAAAAGCCTTGAAAAATAAAATCTTCGTTGAAGGGCTTGATGATTTTAATCTTGAGTTCGATTTTTGTGAACATTGCATATATGCAAAGCAACATTGTGTTTTATTTTATTCTAGTCCTCATAAATCTTTTGGAATTCTGGATTATATTCATGTGGATGTGTTTGGTCCAGTTAATGTTTCTTACTTATCAAAATCTATGTACTTTGTTTCGTCATAGATGATTATTTGAGAAGGACATTTGTTTATTTTCTCAAAAGTAAAACTAGATTTTTTAGTCAGTTTAAGGAATTTAAAACCTTGGTTGAAAATCATATTGGTAGAAAGATTAAGTGTTTGAGGACAGATAATGGTGGTGAGTTTTTTTAGTAGATTTTGATAAGTTTTGCAAGGACCACATAATTAAAAGGCATAAAACAACTCCTTACACTCCACAACAAAATTGAGTTGTAGAAAGGATGAATAGAATGATGATAGAAAGGGAGAGAAGTATGTTGAGTAGTGTTGGTCAAGAACAAAAGTTCTAGGCTGAGGTTGTAGCTACAACATGTTATTTGATTAACAGATCTCCCACTTTGGCACTCATGGAAAAGACACCTATGAAAGAATGGTTTGGTAAGAATCCCTTGTTGAGACACATTAGAGTCTTTGGCTGGAGGTGTATGCATATGTGCCAGGTGAAAAAAGGTCTAAACTGGACAACAAGGTTGTAAAATGTATCTTCATTAATTATGGAATTGGTGTGAAAGGGTACAGGCTTTGGAACCCAATTATAGAGAAGGTGTTGTATAGCAAAAGTCTGATCTTTTGTGAGCTAAAACCTTCTATAGTTGATCAACAGCCAAAGGTGAAAGAAGCATAAAAGAAGGAGGTAGTTGAAGTTCCTCCTACACCCAATAAGGATGAACTATGTACTCCTAGTGGATCTGTTAGTGAGGAGAGCTCAAGAAGCCTGAACAAGATGAAGAACCTCAGCCTCAGCTTGTGAGGAGGTATACGTGTGCTAAGAAACAACCTGAAAGGTTTGGATATTATATGTTAGATTCCAATTATTCCTATGCTTTGATTGCTAACACTGATGAGCCTAGGATTGTTAGAGAGGCTATGGGTATGTCTGATTCAGATTCCTAGTTGGAAGCCATGAATGAAGAAATGGCATCATTGAAGAAGAATGAAATGCAGGATCTGGTACCTTTTCCTAAAGGAGGAAATCCTATTGGATGTAAATGGGTGTTCAAGAAGAAGATTGGTCTGGATGGAAGTGTTGAGAAGAATAAAGCAAGGTTGGTCATGAAAGGATATTCCCAGGTGGAGGAGATTGATTATGGAAAAATATTTTCTCTTGTAGCTATGTTGATGTCTATTAGATTTTTGTTGTCACTTGTAGTTGCATCTGACTTAGAGATCGAGTAGATGGATGTGAAGACATCGTTTCTTCATGGTGATTTGAAGGAAGAGATTTACATGTCCCAACCAAAGCACTTCATTGCAAAAGGTAAGGAAAACCTAGTTTGCAAATTAAAGAAATCTTTGTATGGTTTGAAGCAATCACCTAAAATGTGGTACCATAAGTTTGATACCTATGTGCTGTCTTTGGGATTTGTGAGATCAAAGTCTGATTATTATGTTTACTTTAAATCTAAAAATGGTCATCTTCTTATTATTTCCCTATATGTGGATGACATGTTGTTCATTAGGAATGGTAAGGGTATGATTTCTAAATTGAAATCTCAATTGTCAGCACAGTTTGAGATGAAAGATCTAGGTTCAACTAGGTATATTCTAGGGATGGAAATCAAAAGGGATAGGGGAAATAGAAAACTTTGGATCAGCTAGAGCAAGTATATAATTTTTTTCCTAGAGAGGTTTAATATGGTGGATTGCAAGTAGTTGGTTGTTCTAGTGTTGCAGGGAATGAAATTTTTTGTTGACGATTGTCCAAAATATCCTATTGAGATGGAGGACATGACCAGTGTACCTTATGCAAGTGTAATTGGTAGTTTAATGTATGCAATGGTTTGTACCAGGCCAGACATTGCCTAAGCATTGGGAGTGCTTAGTCAGTTTATGGCTAATCCAGGAAGGTCGCATTGGGATGTTGTGAAGAGAGTTTTTTAGGTATTTGAAGGGTACTTTTGAGTACGCCTTATGTTATCATGGTTACTCTACTCAATCTCAAAGTTTAGTTAGCATTCGTGGATATGTGGATTCTAATTGGGTAGGGGACATTGATAGTAGAAGATCTGCCAGTGGATGTGTATTCGCGTTGTTTGGTGGTGCAGTTAGCTGGATGAGCAAGCACCAGGTTGTATTCACTTTATCCACTACTGGGGTTGAGTACATGGTAGCAACTCATGCCTATAAGGAAGCCATTTGGATTAGAAGATTATGTTTTGATGTGGGTTTTGATGCAGGGCATATTTTTATTTGTTGTTATAGTTAGAGTGTCATTTGTTTGGAAAAAAATCTAACTTTCCATGCTAGGACGAAACATATTGACATGTAGTACCACTTTGTTCATGATATGGTGGAGGATGGAAAGGTTATTCTAGAAAAAATTGATACTTTGGTGAATGTTGTTGATGCATTGACGAAGCTTGTGAAGATGGATAAGTTCAAATGGTGCACCAGTTTGATGGGCCTTGGGGCCTAGAATATTTAGTGACTTCAAGCATTGGAAGGAGCTTGTAAATTCTTCGTCAAGTGGGAGAATGTTGAGAAAATGATGTCTCAAACTTACTGGCATAAAAGGCATCGGCCAAAGGTTCATCGAGTTGATAGGTGGATTTCAGTAGGACGCAATGTCTAGTCTCCTCAACATCCTAATAAGTGATTCGAGTTTTGAGTTTTTGATTCGTCGAGATGACAAGAACATGCCAATGAGACTTAGAGACAAGTCTCCTTGACATCCTGATAAGCACTTGGCTTAGTGCTAAGTTTTTTTAGAGTTTGCATCGGCCAAAGCTTCATCGAAGAGACATTACAATGTCGGAGGGAACTATTTTGCAGTCCCTTTGATATTCCGATGGACTATAAGAAGTGCTTCATCGACGAGACTTCACCATGTCGGAGGGAGTCAATTGGAAGTCTCTTTGACATTTCGATGAATGGCGGGAAGGAAGGTTTCGAGGAGATAGAAGGATATTGGTAGGACCTAATATGTGGTCCCTTCGATATTCTAATGGAGCTGCATCGAAGTGACAATATGATATTGACGGGACCTTGAGTCTTGTCTCTTCAATATCCCGATAGAACGTAGGATCTCTTCATTGAAGGGAATGATGGATTTCACCAAGACATTGGTGATGGTTCCTTTGACATGTTGATAAGGTGGGACCAAACAACGTGAAGGATGGTGTCAGTTGTACGATGTTGACATTGATAACATGTAGGCAGTGGGGACCACCCAATCAAGGTTGCAAGCTTCATCAGTGAGACTTCAAGATATCGGAAGGAGTTGGTACAAGGTCCATTCGACATTTCGATAGGACTTCATCAAGGTGACAGTTAAGGTTGTTTGTGACCATTTGTCTAGTATGGAAGTCAGAACTTCAGTTTCCTGGTGATGCTTGAGAAGTTTGTATTAAATGTTGTAGTGCATTGGATTGTAATAGGAATGGTGAACAAAGATCAAAGAAATTGTAAGAAAATGTTGTCGGATTCATTCTATGAATACACACCTGAAAGAGCATAGCTTTATACTTGTATGTAATTTACGTTTTACTGTAATACAAGAGATGTCTGAATTGGTGTGTGGGTTTTTTCCCGTAAGGGTTTTCCCACATAAAATTTGTTATTTGTTCTTTATTGTCTATTATATTATTCATGTATGTACATGTTTATGTTTTGTAATTGCAAGTTTTGAAAAAAAAAATTGTATCTTTGTCCTTAAGATTATTATTTGGAAGGTGTTTCTGCACTTTGTTTTCCTTTCTTGAAATTGGTCGAATGACTTAGTAATAGGTTTGTAAATATTTGTAAGTTTTGATTGGGTGGTGCAACTGATTTATTTCCTTTGTCATTTACACCAGCCAGTTGGATGATATTAGAATCAATGAGGCCTTGCACTTGGTACTTAAGATGCATACATATTTTTGTATCATGTCCAAGAGTACGATGATATTGACAAAAGGTTTTTTGCATTAAAGTTCGGTGGTAATGGTTTAGTTGTGTTAATAGGCCTAATAGGTGGAAGTTGAATTTTGTTTAACAATTTCAACATAATAGCATGTAGAGAATAAAGCAATTGTGAAAATTTTCTATCTCTTGGCTTAAATTGATATGGATTTGTATCAACAACTTTCATTTAGATGTTATTGGTCGATTGAGGATTGTTTATCTTTATAAAGTTCTTGTTTTGCTTCCTTAATGATTGATAGTTGTTATAATGCATGAATTTGGATTGATCAATAGGAGCTGATGAAGGTGTGCACTAACATACCATGAAGAGTGTAAAAAATTACCTAATGATCACCCATACATCCACCCTGCCACCCTTGTTGAGCCATGAGGTCAAACCTTATTTGTCCTAGTCAAAACAAAGAATAAGAAGCTCACTAGATACAAAAAGGGATGGTAGTGCTTGCAATCATGTTGGTAGTACTACCATGTAACCTATTGTGATACACTTTGATGATGAATTTGAAGATAAAATAAAAGAAAATAAAGATGGCCATAATTAGTTAGCTCTTATGTTTTCCAAGTCAGTGGATTTAGATGGGGGAAGCCATGATGATCCTCCTAATGAGAGTGACCCACCATGTGTTGAACTCGATAATTCTCTGTGTATCACACTTGTTTTAGTTCCTTTAGTGTATTGTTTTATTTCCATTTATGATGAGAAAAATTAGGACGCAAATGATTTTCTATAGATCGAATCGCATGTGTAGTACCTCCTTGAGTATTTTTTGTGTGTTTTCTTGCACATAGTTTGATCTCCCATGATGTGATGCTTGGAATTTATTTGTGTTTGTTAGTTTTTTTAGATGACCCATGTTGTTCTTGTTGGCACAAGGATACAAACAAAATGAATCTATTGTGATGTTCATATATTTGTATCTCCATTCTTGTTTATGTTGTGAATGAATTGTCTTTGTTCCTTTTGGGAATGATGCAAAGTGTTGAGACATTTAGGTCTCTTCTATGTTGACCCAAGAGCTTTTTTGTCTTCATGTTTTATTCCTCCCTTGTGTTTGTAGTTCCACAAGTATTTTGGGAACGATGTTGATTCCAAGCATGATCATACTATACATTATCTCTTGTCTATATTGACCTTGGATCTATGGATCCCTCATGTGTTATCTTTGTCTTGTTAATTATGTGGTTTTTCCTTGGGGGCAACCCCTTGTCATGAGTCAACTTTGTTGGGAGCATATCATTTGGTATAGGGTTTCCCAAAAATTTCTCATGTCTTATTGCATGCCATTTTATCTACCTTAAATATAATTACTCCCAGTTGGCATTAGAAATTACTTTAAGGTGGGGCCCCATACATTTTATTATATGATTCAAGTTGTTCATGTGTGTTGAACTTTATGATGTGTTTTTGACATATTGATCATTATTTGAAATGCTTTATTAGAATGATTGGGACTATAATTCTTGGTATGGTTGATATGAGAACTCACCTAGTGAATATCAAACTTCACTAGACCTTATGTGTTTTCATTTGCAATTATTGTAGAAACTCACCTAGTGAATATCAAACTTCACTAGCTTGTGTTGCTTCTTATCAAGCTCACCTAGTGAATATCGGACTTCACTAGATCCTGTAATGCTTTTGTCCATGGGTCACCTAGCAAATATCATACCTTCTTAGCTTGTGATTTGTGAATGCCTTGGGTATGGATTCTAGTAAGAATTTTGCGGAGCTTGCTAGTTTGTGATTTTCATACCCCCTTTGCATGTTTGCATCATGTTTTCATTTGTGTAATATTCATATTATGTTTATTTTTGCGTTATTTTATTTGTTGTTTCTTCATTGTATGCTTCATGTTTATCATGTTGCATTGCACTTTATGTGTGTGTTCCTTTATCTTTACATTGTTGTGCCATAGGATCTTGAGCCTGGGGGCTAGCGCATCCCCTAGATTCGATATGCTTCATGTTTATCATGTTGCATTGCACTTTATGTGTGTGTTCCTTTATCTTTACATTGTTGTGCCATAGGATCTTGAGCCTGGGGGCTAGCGCATCCCCTAGATTCGATGTCATCCTATCTCTTTAATGTTCAGATAAAATAACCCCTCTTGTCTTATCCTTACTTTAGTGTGAGCATGAGCATGAGTTCATACTCTCACTAAAGCAGGGGCTAAATGTAGTGTTGTAAATTGTCACCCTTGAAAATTTCACACTAGGTTTAGCTCCCTCCTATGTGCTTAGATCCATTTATGCTTTTAAATTATTTGTTTTATGATAATATTCATAAAATCAAAGTTAAATTGGGAATTATCAATTAATGTTGATTTAATGACACAAAAAGCCCCAAAATAGGTATGGACTAGGGTGCTAGCACACCTTTCTAGCCTATTTTGGTTCCAATTTAAATATTTCATTGTCAACATTTTAACATTTAGAAATTTGAATTTACTTGGTGACTGTTGGTAAATGATCTTGAGGGAAATTAAAGAGATGCATATAAAAACAAGTCTTTTTTACTATTTCAAATCCTAAGCAATCCTAGAATTTTTGAAGTGACAATTGAGCATCCTAAAAGGTAGTCAAGAGCAGAATAGCAAGATTATTGCAGTATTATTTCAGTCAAGCATCATGTTAGCAATTCATCAAGTTTTTATGTGAGTTTATTCATGTTTCATGTCCATTTATTTTGTGAGCACTAACACTTGTAGAACTTCAAATCAAGAATCCAATTCTCCTTAAAGGTGATGATTACAATGACTTTAGTCCATCAAGGAATGCATATATGAGGGTAAGTTGCAACACTTGTCAAATTATCATTCCTTTATCCATTTGCCTCTACCCAACCTAGGGTAAGCACTCTTTTACATCATCATAACCATTGTGGAGGTGGAAACACCAAAAAAAGGTTTGACTTAGGCAAGCCCCTATACTACACAACCCTTTCCCTCCTCTCTTGTGTGCAAGTGACATATTTGAAGTGAATTTTTGAAAGGATTGAAGACATAATTGCTCAATCAAGCATTCAAGCCTCGTATATCAACAAATTGGGGAAAGTTGAATTAATCAATGACAGAAAAAGTTTTGACACTAAGTACAAAAAGGAAGAGCCAATAGATAGTGAGTAACTGAGATTTGGATTCTAATTTTTAAGGTATACATTTCTAGTTCTACGATGCTAGCACCCTTGTCTAGCCAATTTGAGTTCAAATATCTATGCCAAGTTCCTTTGTGTCTACACTCTACTACTTTGTACTTCATTTATGTGTTTCTATTTTGTGATTTCTTGAAATAATAATAGTTTGTTGTAGTTACATAATTAACCTAGATCTACATTTTCATTTTTAAATTTAGTAAATTAGCAATCAATTAATCAATCCCTCAAAGAAAAAACCAAAACACTAATCCACCATTTTGGCTCTTCCACAACAGTTAGTAGCCATGTGGGTGTTTTGTGATCATTTTTGGTTCCTTTCATTATGATGTAGGAAAAAGTGTGACTTAGACCCTAAATCCCTTTTTCCTACATCACAAAAAACAATGCCAACCGTAATATTGGAGGTGGAGAAAGATGAATTTGAAATAGAGTATTGTTTGCACGACTACCTTTGTAGATTACTACACAATGGGACAAGGGTTATACCACTATTCAAATTTAACATAAGGGCATTAGATACCATGATTGGAATCACCATTTTAAAATATTTGGGAAATTTTTAAAGTTTTGTAATCACTAAACATTTGTGACTAGCACTTGCACTAGTTGGGGTGCAAGGGTTACATTGATAGAAAAATATATAGAAGTAAACATGGAAAGGAAGAGTAGTGTAAAATATATACATTCTTGTTAGCATTATATACAAAATGTCTGTAATACATATTTGGAGATTGGAAATAGAAAGAAATATTTGCAGAAAGTTTAATTGTGATTTGTAAAATTTACAAGATGTTTGATTACATATTTGGAGATTGAAAATTGAACAAAATATTTGTAACTATTTCAACTGTGGTGATTTTGTATTTGATGATTCCATGTGCTAGTATGGAATGATCCAACACAAAATTTTTTGTCCTTTTTTTATTTTCCTACACAATCAAAGCAAAAGTTAGCCGACTCACATCATAAATGCAAAGCTGGATTTATCTAAACGGTAAAAGTGGCATTAAAGGTGAAAGTAGTTGTTGGTTAGAAAATAATATATTGGTAGCATGATCAAAGCAGTTGCTACAGAAGCATACAAATTTAGAACATCCACTTGCATGTGATGAAGTTGTGTGTAAGTATACAAATAGTAATTTGTATTATATGAATATGGTAAGAAAAATAAAACAAATAAAGTTTATGCAGAGAAGGATGAAATTTCATATGTGTACCTATACTCATCATAATGAGAGAAGATGTAGTCAAAACTCTTCCTTTTTCATGATAATTGTGTATGGATTATTTTTCATTCTTGAATATCGATCAAAGGAAAATGTTGGATCTATCCTAAGGCCATTTATTGATTTCACTCTAGACATAGAGTTGTAAAAGTTAAGCCTTGTCTTTCTTTTTTACCTATATCAATTGTTGCTTTGTTGAGTATTAATCCTTGAGATTTATGTATTGGTAATTTCCCATGACATGCATAGTGGTATTTTTCTACAAGTACCTAGAGATAGGTGTTATTGGTATAGTTTTTTGGGGCATTTATGTTCCAAGGTGGGCCATTGTAAGTATTAAATTTTACTACATAATACAATGGTAAATCTAGTGGTCTAGAGTTAACTGTGCAGACAATATCTAAGACCTCTCCAAGAGACCCATTGACAAGGCCCGTTTGAATCTACAAGTTTGTAGTTAACATGATGTGTTGGCCTCTACAAAGCAGGAGTTCTTGGGGAAGTTGGTCGACATCATTATTGATGTTTGATTTTGTGTTTGTTTTTATTGCAACACTAAGTGCAATAGGAAGATTTAATAGTTGTAGCATTTTTTTGTTGTGTGTTCCAACTAAATAATTGGTAGGAAATAGGTGCATTGATTGGTCAAAATATTTTTTAACAGTGTTTGATAGTAATGTGTTTGTGCAATTCATTAGTAGTTCCCAATATTGTTCAATTGGTTCTGCATTATGAATGTTTTGTAGAGTTTGTCGAAAGTTAATTTAAGTTGAGTGTCCCCCCTTGTTGACAAAAAAATATTTCTAATGTAACAATTATATTGAATTGTTCCCATAGGTCTTTTGCATTTGAATGTGATGCGTAGATAGGTTTTTCCATAACAGGGGTAGTTGTGCCAAGTCACTTGCAAGAATGATAGATGTCCCGTTGAAGCACAAGTGTTGTTGGTGGTGGAAAGCGTCACGTAGCCTACTATTTGTAGTGTAGGAAAATGTACACCTTTACATTTTCACACTATGTTTGGGTCCCTTAATTAATTAGACTTAATTAAGCCTCTAATTGACCTAATTATGCATTTAAAGCCTAATTAATCTCATTTTCGAAAGGGAAACTTGTATTAAATAATTGCAAACATTAATTAAATTGCCTTGAAATTGGTGTGTCCTAGGTTTGGGGCCTAGGACCCATTCACCCAAGGGCGAATGGATCCCCCTTAAGTTTAGGACCCCAATTTTTAATATGTTTTTGGCAGTATTTTTATGATTCAAATTCATTTTGCAATTGTCAGCCTTTGATGTTTAATTTTTGGGAAATTAGAAAATTACCTATAAATACAAGGTATTTTTATCAATTCAAATCCTAAGTAATCTAGAGTTTTCAAGAGATCAATTCCAAAAGAAAATATTACTATCAAAGGTGTTCAAGAGTAGATTTCTCAATCATTTGTTGCAACATTTAAGATCTCAAGCATCATGTCATGCATGTTTTTGGAGCTAACATTATGATGTAGGTTTCAAGCATTCAAGCATCAAGATCAACATCCAATCAAGCCATTTCATACAAGATCAAGACCTTAGAGAGATGTGTTAAGCTTCAGTCCTTTAAGGGTTTGCATTCAAGGGTTTGGTGAGTTACAACAAGCATTATTCATTCAACATTCCTTCCATTCATGTTTCATTCATTTCAAGGTTTAATTACCAAAATGGGGTTTGACCAAGGCAAACCTCCATTCACCAAAAATAAACAAGTTTTCCCTCTCTTTGTGTTTTTATATCTTAGGTTGAAGAAGGATTGAAGATTGATCAAAAGTGAAATTTTGCGAAGTTTTCAAAGTTGTCATAAAAGTTGTTAATCCATAGAAAGTCACATGTAGAATTTAATTCCAAATTTCCAACTATGAAATCTAGAGGAATTGGGAGTGCAGATCCAGGAGCAGAGGACTGTAAAAGCATATTTTGGATCCCTGTAGCTAGACCCATTCACCCTAGGATGAATCTATCCCAGGAGGACACTCAACAGGAGATTTTTGTGACAGGGGCATAAATTCATAGCCTTCTTAGATCTGTCGAAAGTTTGTGGATTATGTTAGATTAAGATTTTAAATTGATGATTCATGTTTTGCATTGCATAATTTCCATTTGTTTGGTGTTTTTCATTCATCTCCCAAAAGTGCATTTTAGGACGATTTACCCCATCCTCAGTCATAAGGAAAACATCAAGATTTCCATTAAGGTTGACTCACCTAAGAGTTGAAAGTCAATCTTACCTTTAGGGATATCTTTTTCCTGATGAACTAGGGAAGATAGGTGCATCATACTCCCCATTTCTCATTTCATTTTGGTTAAATTCTAGTTTCCTATGTTTCACTATCTATTTTCAAGAGTATTTTTGGGCCTATGAATCTCATCTCATCAATAAGGAGGAATTTTATGTGTCTCATGTTCTATTGAAAAACTGTAAGTGACTAACCCTTCAATGGTCGCATTTATTTTATTGGAATCTTAAGGTCTAAATGTATAGTCGGTGCATGTATGTTGAATGTTGTATTCCTTGTGTGATCATGTGCAAGGGTTTATCGAATGAACTATCATTGTAATGTTTTAGAATAATGGTAAGAGCAATTTGTTGTTTGGGAGAGAGTGGATATGGGAGATCGTTAAACTCAAATGTTATTTTGGCATCTTGTTGGGACATCTTGTTTGTGATTATGAAATGTTCTAGAGTGTCATGTAAATTTTGAGGTATTGTACGCTCATTCCACTTGTTGAGAATACCATAGTCACGTCTTCCAAGCATTTCAAGGGAATTAAGATTTCCACCACTAGCAAGACCCATTTGCAATAACAACTCCCATTCATTCATTTGTATTGTATTTCCTATATCTATTTCATTTTCTATTTCCTCTTCCTCTTCATGATTAACCTTTGTATCAATTACACAGTCAATATGCCACACATAATATTTATGTATATTCATTTCCTTCTAATTTGCAATAATTATTTGTTTTTCGACACCTATGTCTATGATAATGTTACAAAAATACTTGTATAAAAGTAGTTTTCTCCAACAAAATGTCTTAAAATGTTTTGAATCCTCCTTTGGAATAGTACTAAATCGAGGAAAGATACTAATAATTGCCTTTTATTTCCTTTGTTTCCACTTGCAGCCTTTGCATTTGGAAGAAAATGAAAATGGTCATGCAGGTTCAATTAGTGTTATTTTCTCCATTTGAAGAGGACATTGTACGTACGATTGGAGATAACTCAACTGCAAAGTTTTTTCATTTGGGTTTGTTCTAATTCAATGGAACACTTTTTGACCAACATTAAGTGTCATAAACTCACTATTGCATACAACAAGTGGTAACTTTTATAGCATATGGCATGTTTCTTGTACACCTATATCATTGTCTACAATAATCCCTGACATGAATTTTTTGTATGCTATGGGAGCTTGGTCTTCTGATGCTTGATTTCTACATATGTGTGTCAACGTATCAATACAACTTTCAAATTTTCTTTCTGCCTTCAATGGATATTTTGCAATAATTTAAAACAAGTGTTTTCGAAATGATAGGTTGGAAATCCATATTGGATCTCCATATGGAAATCATTTCTGGATTATGTATATTCAACCTATCATCATTATGTATAGGGGCAAAGGTTTTTTTCCCATTTTCATCATAGGACAAGGAAGAGTTAGCACATTCAAGTCAAGGATACCTATAACGACACTCTAGGTTTTTGCCTTTTTTGCAAAGGCATGTTGATTCAAAAACATTTGGTGTGTCTTTGGACATGATTGATTAAATCTTCGTAGTCAACAAGCATATTTGTAGAGAATATTTCAAGTGTTTTTAGTAAGCATGGATCATCTTGTGAAGATCGGTGTCATGTGTTATTTATGTCGGCTAGAATACAAGGGTCTCATGCACTAACATATTTGTCAAAGAACGTTTTTACTATTTCTACATTTGCATGATTGCTTTAGTCAAGTTTTTCCATGTTTGGTGCACCTTCAAGCCAAAGGAATCCATGTACATGTGCAGACCCTCAATGTTTCCATCCATATCTATACCAATAGTTTGTTGCACAAAAAAATTATCTAAGACTTCTTCGTGCGAAATATTGTGAATTGTTGATGCAAGTACTGCAATTTTTATTATTTTTTATTCTTCATGTTGTGCCTTAGAAAATAGTTGGTGTAAATCAATCCATTTAGTATCTGCAACACTTAATATGAAGAAGAGTGTGGGGGAACCTATTTGGTTGATCATGTTTAAAAGTTCACCACGACACTTATTCCAATATGCTTGGGTACCTCTCAGGGAAGATCCAACATGCATAATTGTTCAACTAGTTGAGTGTCAAGCAACTGCTTTATATGGAGATGAAGACTGTCAATGGTGGTTGGTATGTAGTCCTCTACATTTTTCTTGACAAAAATAGAGGTAACACCTTAGCTTAAGTGGCACATCAAAAGTTTCAAAACAAAATATCTAAACCTTGGATGGATTCCAAATATATTATCATGAAACCTCATTAAGTGCAACACATATTCATGCATTTCAACTTGACTATAATGAGGTTGCAATTGTAGTGCATTACCCTTTGGAAAGAGTGAAGAAAAAGGCATGTTTAAAAGGCCCTTAGTATTATATTCATTTACTGTAGAGGAGTCAAGTTGTGGCCAATCAATAATGGTGTCATTTTCATCTCTAACTTGCAATGTTTCTTGATGATTTCTAGCTCATGGCATTTATTTGATAATTTAGCCATAAATGATGAGGAGTAAGTTATTTCATTGTTAGGTTGGTCCTCAAAAAACATAGATGCAATGTTTGGTACCACCATATTTTCATTGTCAGCATTAATGGTATGAAGCATATTGGAAACATTTGTACTTGTATCAAGGAGTTGTTCAAGCGATGCAAAATCTATCTCAACATCTTTTTAGTATGGGTCATATATGATTTTATATATATGATTTGTACTTGTATCAAGGAGTTGTTCAACTGATGTGAAATCTATCTCAACATCTTTTTAGTATGGGTCATATATGATTTTATATTTGAATGCATCCCATACATGACTTCTACTTATGTAACTGTCATAATGGTTACCTTTTGTATGGAATCTTCAAACTACCAACACATCCAAGTTTGCAATTTTATGAGGAAGGTATTTTTCTTCTATTGTTTTGATACCTTGTGGGAAACTAATTGTGTGACCACTATATTTGTATTGGCCTCCATGAGAATGGGTTACTTGTATTATCATATTAACTCATGATATAAGCATTTCTTCCACTTGTGTTAGATTTTTTAACTTGTATGGTTGTACTCCTAGTTCCATAAAGTTATATGATGAGAAACGATGTCTACCTTTCTCACGAAAGCATCTAATACAAATTGGACCACTATTTGTTGAATTGGTGTGCATTCCAGGGTAGCATTCACTACAAATTGTGCAAGTTGGCAAGTTTGATAGTTCATCTATTCTAGAGAAAAATCTTCTAGAAGCTATTATAAAGTTAGTGTTGGATTGTGGTAAGCTTTTGGATTGATTTTGAAGATTATGCAGTATTTGTTGTGAACCCATTGACAAACATTGGGCAAAAGGGTGTTTAGTTTGGGATGTTGTAGATTCATATGCTACACAATTGTAATGGTTTGGTTGAATAGAGGTTGGTTCATTGGATTAGATTGTCTATTTTTCTATGTGTTGTATATAATGATGAATACTTATTTCTTCTTTATGTTGAATATAATAATCATGACTTATTTTATGAGATTGTAGGTTTTTAGGGTTAGAGCTCATCATCTGTAAAGGAAATAGGAACTACCATCATCACATGTACAATTAAAATAATATATAGAATCAAATAAGATAAACATGAGTGGGGAAAAAATGTCAATTGTATTGAACAAGTTCTTCAAGCATTCTAATTTGATAATTATTTGATATATGATTAGTATGCTATATAAATAAATAGTTTGATGGAAGATATCAAACACATCATTTTCATAATAACAATATATTTGAGGAAGTATGTATACATGTGACTTTGAACTAATATACATTCAAACAAAAGTATACAAAGTATACTATATAACATGTTACAAAATTGTATGTACATTGCATAAGAAATTGACCTAGATTTAACCACTAGTGTTATTACACATATCAGTGAGTCCATCCAACATGAAGAAATTTTCTCCAACAAAATCTAGTTGGTCAACCTTTGTGATTTTTTATTTTACCCATCCTTGAACACCACTTGAACCATATGAATTTGTGATAGTGAAGAGAAATTTCTTGAATAAAACTCATTTGATTATGGTCTCAGCTTCAAATTCTTTTTCATGATTGAATTGCAGCATATATAAATCATTTGCAGACATTCCAAGAAGTTTGGTGGTTATTTCTTCAAAAGCAATAGCCCATAATATTCCTGTATGATCTGATATCTTTAATTGAAGTATGTATCTATAGGTACAATTGGAAAATGTAGCTTTGGACTTTGAATAGTACCATGTTTGATCATCATTTTGTACAAAAAAAATTTACATTGTTTTCCATCTAATTCAAGGGGACAAGATGGATAGCAAAATGAATTTAATTTTTATGAATTGCACTGTTGCTTTTAGAGTGCATTAGACAATTTATTTCACATTGGTAGTTTTCTCTTCAATATTAGAAATTGTTTTTCTTGTAATCAGGAGAGATACATCCAAAAGTTATGTATTTGATGGTGTAACATCATTCCCATATTGTTCAAAGCATTATTTTAGTTGTCCTGCCTCCTCTATGCTTGTGTTTATAAATAGGTGGGTACTTGCCAAAGTGCTTATGACCTTTCCATTATACTTAGTGACATGTCCATTTTTTATTGCAAGTACAACAACATGATTTAAGTGATATGTATCTTGGAGTTGTTTACCTTCCTTTTCAATAGTTGGACCCCATAAAGTAATATTAATAGTAGATGAAGATATATTAATCAACTTGATGCTCCTTCGAAGAACTTCAGTCCCATCCCTCCTTGTGGTTGAGCTCGCATCCACACATATGACTATTCCAATAACATCAACAAGGATAATATTGGTGACTTCCATAATGTCCTTCAAGACCATGAAAGAGAACTAATTTTTTGGAATTGCAAGGTCATCTTCGGAGAGAGAAATTCTAGAATCATCCACTAAACAAATTTCAAGTTGGCTATGTAGAACCCCAATCCTAATACCTGTAAAACACAATAAACAAACACATAGTTAGATCAGATGCAAGTAAGAATTAAGATTCCCCATGAAATCCGTTAGCAATGCTCAAAATAGGAAATAAGAATGAAGAACACAATGAAAAAGCAATGAAATCCTAATTAAGCAAGCAAACTCTTGATCCCATGGGGGAATTGGTGCCAATTTGATATGAAAATTGGCCCTTTTCCAACTCCTATGATGAAATGTTGATGAATGATGAAGGTTGATCCACTTTGTTGAAGATTCACTTGAGCTCCATGATGAAAAATCTGCATAACCTAGCTAAGAGTTTGATAAAATTGATGAAAATAGATATGCTTGAAGATAAAATTGAGTATAGTAAACTTGCTCAAATTGTGGATGATCAAATGAGGAGAGAAGCCTCTTAGTTATAGAAATACAAGATGGAGAAATGCAAAATGGGATGAATGTGGGATCATTCAATACCCAATGAGCAAATGCCACTTGTCAAGATGTGAATGGGCAAAGGATGTGCACATTTTGATGAATGTGCCCATAAATTCAATTAGGTGGAATTTGAAAATAGTGAAATGACATGTAAGAGTGAAAAAGAAATGACTTAAATGCCACTTGACTCAATGCACAAGGACATGTAAGAAGGAATGAATGTCTTGTTGGAAGGATAAAGTCCACTTGGAGGGATTTTCAAATTTGGAAGAATATTCTCTAAAGATGCCAAGTTGAGAGAAAATAGAGATTTAATAAATAAATTAAATGTATTTTCATGTGCAAGTGGAAAAAGGTAGAAGATGGGACATGGATTAAGATTAGATTTAATCAGGATTTGATTAAATGAGAGGAGATTAGGTGATTTGACAATTTTGACTTGGATTTTAGGATTTAAATAAATCAAAGTTGAGAGGAAAATGATTTAGACTTAGTTAAACAAATATTTTGGATGATTGTTAGATTAAATCAAATAATGTTTAATTTATTTAATTTAATAAGATGACCTTAGAGATTTAATTAAATAAAATGAATTATTTAATTAAATAGGGACCTAGGGTTAATTAAATCAAATTGATTAATTTAATTAACAAAAGAGAAAGACTTTATCAGATAAATAATGATTTATTTAATTAAGAAAGGAAAATTGATAAATTTAATTAAATAAGGGCTATTCGATTAAATGGTTTAGACAAAGGGATGATTCAGGATGAAGTGGTGTTAGTAATCAGGATCAAGCGTGTCAATACATTTTCCATGTCTACAGGCTATAAAGTTTGTTGTACAACCTATTAGCTAACTTAATAGTTCCACCAGATATTGTATATACCTCTCCAACCTGAACATTCATGTAATGAAGGTTTTCAACTTCATTAAAGAAAGTCACACGTATTTCAATGTGCTCACAATCTATAAAATCAAATGAAAAGACTTTCCCTCGTCCCTTTTGTGTGTTGAAATGGTGCATTTGTTTTTCATGGTAACACGACCCTTTATAAGCCACCTTGTCTAGAATGGATTCAAATTTCTAATAGGAGTAATATTGGAGGGAAGATATTTCATTTGTAGGGACAAAAATATTCCAAAAAGTGCCCTGTGAGGAGGTGGTTGTGTTACTCTAACACTATCATCCAGACTTGTAGATGGATCATTTGAGCTTGTAGCATGTACTTATTGGGATTTTTCTTCAAATAGGTAGGGATGGACCAATGATATCATGCTGCAAACATGTGATTTCTAATTCAGAGATGACAATCCACCTATAAAGGTACAATGAGTAAGTATTATGAATATGAACAAATATGACAGTGGGTTCAAGAAGGCTAAGCTATAAGCTGTTAATTGGAATTTTATAGAAGAGCATTGAAACATGGTGGCTCACCTTGAATTGCAAATAATAGGGAAACTGTATCCTAGGAGTTTAAGTATAGTTCTCTTTTGGAGTTCTTCAGAAGCTATGTAGTGATTGTATTTTTTTGGAAGTGTAGCCTTCTGCTTATCAACCCCATCGAAGAACTCTACTCTATAGCGATTGGTCAATTCAGGGCCATGCCCAAACATTGAAATATCTAATGCTTGTAGATGGGGTTGCAAGTGTAGGTTTCCATCATTGATCATCTTGATTGCATTCTCATTCAAAGAATACATTGTCACAAGAGAACAAACTAGTCCTAGCAAAAGTAAATTGGAAGAGACAACTATTATTTACTACACATGAAATATACACGAATAATTTATGAAATAGAAATTGAGTATGTAGTTGAAACAACATAATATAGCTGACTAAATTGCTAATAAATGAAAAAGACAAAATCTAGTTTATTCAAACCATGCAAACACGAGCTAAAAAAATAAAGTTCATTACTTTTATAGAGGATAGAAGTAACTTTTGAAGAATACCTATAAATGTGATTGTGTTTATGTTTGTATATCAAAATAGTGGCTTGTGGAAGTTAACTTGTTGAAAAGGTAGCGAGAAAAAAGAATATATGAAATTATAAAGTATTCTAAGTAAATTGGAAGCAGTGTAGATGTTGGAAAATGCATTCGATGTTATAAGCATACGTGAAAAAGTGGTTTGGAATCAACAGATATAATAATAGTGCATTATTAGCAAGATAAAAACTTTGAAGGAATGCACATTAAAAAAATAAGTATTTGACAGGAAAACATGTGTCAATCATTTATGGTGCAATGAAAATAGTAAAGCTAACTCTTATTTATGCTAATTGTAGTAAGTAATTGAACCATGCAAGTTAAACGTATGTTGGAGAACATATGTTACATTTGGATTGTGTCTTGGTTGAGGAAGCAAAGGGTAATAAACAAAAAAAAAATGGCATGGAGTAGAAATAAATTATGTACCCATCATCAAGATTGAGATACTCTATACATCCTCTTTGTAGCTATAAGTAAAATATATGGTGTTAAATTTATATTTTGATGAAACTTCATATGGGAAGATTTGTTGTTTTTTTTACACATTTTATTTTTATGTTCATTTTAATATACTTTAATGTGATATATTTTAAAATATGGTTCAATTTGTTTAAACTAATGATTTTAGTGAAAAGGGTTTGGGGTTGAGGAAGATATTAAGATATTATAGCTCTACTAACTTAAAAAATTGTAAGGAATGTAGGTGTAACAAAAAACAATTATTAAAGGAGACACATAACATTCATTGTTGGTATATTTGAAACAAGAATTATAACTTATATGATGTGAACAAAATTGCTAGATGATAATTAATTCAAAAGAAATGTGAAAAGGATTGTGATACATGTGAGAGATAGTACTAATTTTTACTATATATAATCAAAGATGTCATTTATTGTTGGAGAACAAGTAATAAAAATGTAACATATGAGGCAAGTAAAGAGAACAAAAGTAAAAATAAAAGCTAAGAACAAATTTACAATATTATTACAATAGCACATAGTATATATATATTTATGAAACAAAAGTGTATTACATGGTATTCTAATAGTTATGAAAATGTACTTTTGATGCAAGGATAACTACCTTGTTTGTAGTATTTAGGAGCTTACATTTCTTGTAGGGATTCAAAAAATAACCAACTATGCATAAGTTGGTAGAAAGCGTAGTTACATTTTTACATCACATATTATATACATATTTATAGAGAAAAAGTATATTAGACATCACTTAGGTAATTTTGAAACACTTCTTTAATGTAGACATCACTGCCACTCATGTAATGTTATTTTCGTTGATTGACCATCATAGTCCTTCACACTTTGCACATTTGGAACAGTAGTCTTTGCTTGTTGTAGCAAGTCAAGGCAACTAACTCTAATCTTACTCGCAAAATCATGTATGAGACTTATAGGAATGCCATTCCAATTGATCAATGGAGATGAGTTGGTCGGTAGAATGGGGGGACTATCACTACTTGAGATCTCAATAATATCTTTGGGTTGATGAGAATTATCCATTCTTGAATGAAATAAAATTTTAAAAATGGTAACAATATACTATTTGTGTATAATGATTTCTAAGCTATCTGTAACTTCTCTTTTGAAAGATAACTATTTTGTTCATAAAGTAAAAAAACTATTTTAAATTATTTTACTTAAAAAATGAATAACTTTAACCTTATAATATACATTATGCTGTAATTCAAATATAATACCATTAAAATCAAGTAATTCAAAGAAATGCATATCTTCACAACTATTTAATTTGTGTCATCTAAATTAAATAGAATAAATGAAAATATAACTTAAATAGTTATAAAAGTGAACATTAAAATTATAATTAAATTAAATCAACTCATATTATCATATCCTTCAAATTTTAAATAAAAAATATTGTGATATTTATATATTCTAGTTACAATTCATTATAATTAAGACAATATACATTTGACTACAAAAGAGCATACAATGGTCAACACAAACATAAGGAATGAAGTTAATATTATAATTCATCCCTCTTTTCCTTAAAAATATTTAATTTTAAGTTTACTAATTTTTTATATATATGTATATATAAATCTATTTTATTTTATCTAAAATTTGAAGTATATATGTATTGATTTTTTTCTTTTTTCTTTTCCAAATTGGAAAGTGTTGATTAAAACCTTAAACTTCCTTTTAATTCTATAGATTTTGGAAGGATAAAGAGAGAATATAATTTATAAGGGTATGATCTATTAAAATTAAAATGTTTATTGCTTGTTTGAAAAGATAATTATATATCTCCTTTACTATGTTTCTTGTGCAATAGATTAAATAGAGAAATATTTTGTATGTTGATCATCCCAAATTGGAATAGGAATGAATAGCTCTATAGAATCTTTATAATCAAGTTGTTGAAGGATCAAGTAAGAGGAGTGTCCCCATCTCTCCAGCATGTGGCTCAGGTGGTGTTTGCCTCCAATTTCAAAGGAGGAAAGACTAACATATTCATTTTTACCTAAAGGATGTCCCTCATATTTATTTCATTTTGATTAGCTCTTCAAAAATCCAGCACATGGCACTAATTTCTTTAGCATACCTTTTTCTAAGAATGCAACACTTAAAAAGACAGACAATTTCATTTAATATGGTGTAACATGCTCATTGTTCTACCTAGTAATTTTTCTATGTTTTACCCACTAGTGAATAGTTTATGCATCTAACATTATGAGATAATTTTTTTATTTCTTTTCAATAATAAATGCACCATTTGAAACATAACGTTTCTAAACTTTTCCATTGCATAATCAAAGAATCATTTCATCAATACAAGTATGATTTTGTTGGAAATGTGTCTCAACTTACTGGCTTGATGTGGCAGTGTTGTGTTCTCCTATCTCCTTGATCGACCATACCATGCTTTATCGGCGAGACCTTGTTCTCTGTCCCAACAATGATCCGATGGTTCTTCATTGGCGAGACATTGTGTGGTTGGCGAGACCTCACCTGATGTCTCCACGATGGTCTAACAGTTCATGGTGTTGGCGGCTTGTTCTATCAGCATGACTTGGCTCTATCTGTGGGACCCTAACGATAGTCCCAATGATAGCCCGATAAAGTTCTTTCGTCAGCAGGATAGTATGTCGTTGGTGTGACTTTGTTTTGAGTCCCAACGATAGAATAATATGATGACATCGGTAGGACTTGGGGACATCGGCGAGACACTCAGCTGGGTCTCTTCAATGAGTTGATAGGCTTGCATCAGAGGGACGTTACTTCATTGATAGGATTCTAAAGGTGGTCTCTCCGATGGAATGATGACACATGGAACTTCATCGACATGACTTGCTTGTATCGGTGGGAAATGATATGAAGTCTCCCTGATATGGCGATAAGGTTGGTCGACGGTGTAACATGAGAAGCTCATATCAATGTGACGATGAGTGATCACTGAGACACAGTCTCTTGTCTCATCGATACTCTGATTATTGTTTTGGTTTGGAAAGTATTACACTCATCGACGGGACTCGAATAGATCAGCGAGATGTTTGTGGTTGTCTCATTGATGGACCAATATGGTAACTGTTGAGTGACGGTTTGTCTGATGTTACGAATGGGAATTGAATTGGTATGTTTCTTGCATGGGTTTGGTGATGCAAATCGGTTGGAATTATGGTGTAATAAGACTCCAAAGGTTGCTTGCACTGCCTTCTAGGAGACTTTCCACTGTCTCCTGCCTGGAACCTGCTACCAAGGGTTCTTGTTGAGCTTAAAAGACTGTTCTAGTCTTGCTCCAACTCTTCTCAGAGAGCTTTCAACCTTGTGCTTTACCTTTGAAGATTCAACACCATTTGAAATTGCTAATCTCCTTTCAACACCTAGAAGAGTCTAGATGCTAACTTCAACACCATGCTTGAGCTACTTGCAGGGGAGTTGGAAACACTGATTTGATGCATTTCATAACCACTTGAAGCCATCTTGGAAGTTCTTCAATCACCACTCCTACCGATCTCAAAAGGTTGCCTTTAGAGAGGGCTATTCCTTGTAGCCCTTACCAGTCAGTATTCTGACTTTTTCTCTCAAACTTGTCACACAACCTATCAAACAAAAGACACTTTCAGGCACCCTTTTCAGGGCTTTAAATCTTGCATTTGGTTTCAGACCTCTACTGTTCCATACAGCTGATTCCTATGATCTTGGAGAGGAGGGCTAATTGTCCTATTTTCTAGGGTTTTGCTGATCACTTGCCTATTTCTCATTCAAGAGAATTGATCAAGCCTTCATCTCTCTGGTGTCCTTGTGTTTAATCATATTCCACCTGGAAGTGTACTTTTTCCATACAAATGTACCTTCCCCTGCCTATTCTCTTTACTTTTCCTCTTCCAAACTCCTAACCGGGTAACTTAGGCTCACCTAGGGTTTGGTTTTCCATATGTTAGCTTCATTCCACCTGTTTCCTAAGGCTAAATATTTACAAGTGTGTGGTTCCCCTTTCATATTCTACTAGTCTCAAGGAAATCTCGATGACAGAGTTTATGGGGGAGCCATATTTACCCTAACTGCTCAAAACAAAGAAAATAGAAACCTTACTATCTAATCTATGAACCAAGAACAACAAATCTATAATAAGCAACTTCGAAACAAGGTAAAGATTGCTTTGCACTATACAATGAACACAAAACCAATGCTAAATCAGTAAAAACAACGCCTTAGATATCACTATTATGCAAAAACACACGGGTTTTACAGGAAACACATAATTTCTGCTAGTCTGTCTTCTATTTTTCACAACAAAACTTTGTTACAATGCAATACTCATGCCTAACTACGAGTCTTCATAACTATTTGGATGCCTTCTCCACATTCTAAGGCAATTTCTCGACCACTTACCCCTGATTTCAAGGGATTCCAATCACTAGATTGCATGCAATTCCATAAATCTTGCCATGCAACTTTACAACAATATTTTGCAACTTCCATTATGCCATGATTGTGTCATGACCCTCAAACATAGGGCCTCTAACTCCTTTTTCTCGAACCAACAGCTCTTTAACTACCCCATGGCATCTCCCAACAATGAGGATGTTGTGGTTAAACATTTAAAGCTCATCCAAACTGTCCAAAGCTCAGTAAAGCCAAAATTTGAAAACATGATTAAACTAGGATGCATCTATGCTAATGAATAATTCAACACACCCACACAAGACCTTCTAAGGTCCAACCTAAACACACAGACAACCTAACTTGGCTAAGGTCAATACAAGCCAAAAATTGTTCACAACAAATTTGGAGTTAAGCCAAGGTGCTCTTGCACCATCCTCCCTAAACAGAAAAAGTCAATCCATCCTTGGATTGAGCAAGTTGAGATCAACTCCCAACTTCTTGAACTCTACCTCCTTGACCCATTCTGCATCAACTTCAAGTTGTCCTTGTCTTTGGATCAGGTTTTCTTTGTACTCCTTGGTTCTTGTTCTCTTGTAGACCTTGGTATCCAAGATCTTATCAACTTGTTTGACTATGACAGGGGGCGGTTTGAGTTCTCCTACATCTTGGGTGACTTCATGGATGGTCTGATCCATGTTGAGTGGTGGTCCTTTGTAGTGTACAAGGTCTGCAACATTGAAAATAGGGGATAGTCCACTGTCATCTGGTAATTGCACTTTGACTACATTGCTTCCATACTTTTCCAAGATAGGATAGGGACCTATCCTCTTCATTTGCAGCTTGTGAGGAACTCCTTTCTGCAATCTAGCCTTGCTCAAATGGACCATCACTAAGTCTCCCACATTGAATTGGACTTCTCTCCTATGCTCATCCACCTTAGTCTTATGTTTCATAGTATTTTCTGCCAAGGTTTTTTTGACTGTCTCATGAATTTCCTGCATTGCACAAGCAAAGTCATCAGCATATCCACTTCCCTTGACTCCATCCTTCAACTCTCTCAGTTCATAAACACCTCTAGGGTGTAGTCCATAAACAATTTCAAAGGGACTCTTCCCTGTGGATCTATTCACTGTATCATTATAGGCATATTCAGCCTGCCCAATAATCTGATCCCATTGTTGACCATGCTCCTTGGTCAAGCATCTTAGAAGGTTTCCAAGTGTCCTATTCACAACTTCGGTCTGACCATCAGTTTGGGGATGGTATGCAGATCCAAAGGACAGATTGGTGCCCATTCTTTGCCAAAGAGTCTTCCAAAAATGACTCATAAACTTGGTATCCCTGTCTGATACAATGCTGATTGGTAAACCATGAATCCTTACTATCTCTTTGAAGAAAAGAGAGGCTATTTGGCTGGCATAATTAGTTGTTTTGCAGGGCACAAAGTGAGCCATCTTGCTAAATCTGTCTACAACAACATAAACACTATCCATACCTTGCTTTGTCTTGGGTAAACCAACTACAAAGTCCATGCTCAAACATTCCCATGGCCTAGAAGGGATAGCCAGTGGCTGGTATAGGCCTACATTTGAAGAAGTGCCTTTTGCTTTTTGACACACTACACAACTCTCTACATACTTCCTGATATCTAAGTTCATCTTTGGCCAATAGTAAAACCTTTGGACAAGCTCTTGAGTTTTGGTGATCCCAAAATGACCACTCAATGCACCATTATGCTCTTCTTGTATTAAGTTCTCCCTAATTGAACCTCTAGGAACACAAAGTTGATTCCCTTTAAACAATAAATCACTTTGCAAGGTATATTCAGCATATTTGCTATGGAAATGGTTCTTATACTCTAGGCATACCTTATAAATATCTGCAAAGTCTTCATCATCTGCATATAGATCTTTGAAGTGATCTATTCCCATGCTCTTCAACTGAATTTCTTGAATTGTGAGGACTCTTCTGCTCAATGCATCAGCCACTTTGTTAAGAGCTCCTTTCTTGTGTTTGATATTGAAGGTGTAAGCTTGCAAATACTCCACCCATTTCATGTGCCTGTGACTCAACTTCTCTTGTGAATTTAGAAAACTGAGTGCTTGATTGTCTGAGTACACAATAAATTCCTTGGGAAGCAAGTAGTGCCTCCACTTCCTTAGTGCTTGGACCAATGCATACATCTCAAGGTCATAAGAAGAATACTTCTTCTTGGCTTCACTTAGCTTCTCTGAATGAAAAGCCACCGGTCTGCCCTCTTGGCTAAGAACAGCTCCAATTGCTACATTACTTGCATCACATTCAATGGTGAATAGCTTCTCAAAGCTTGGCAACACCAAAACAGGTTGGGTAGCTATCTTTTCCTTCAGCAACTCAAAACTCTTGTTAGCTTGCTCATTCCATACAAACTTGGTTTTCATTCCTCCTTTAATGGTATCCAACATAGGAGCACAAATAGCACTAAACTGCCTTATAAATTTCCTATAGTATTGAGCAAGACCATGGAAGCTTCTTACCTCTGTTGCTATCTTTGGAGTAGGCCAATTGAGAATGGCTTCTACCTTGATGCTATCCATCTTCAAGTTGCCATGTGATAGCACAAATCCAAGGTACACCAGTTTTGTTTTGATGAACTCACACTTTTCCAGATTGATCATCAGCTTCTCCTCCTGCAGCTTCTTGAAAATCAACTCAATGTGTTGGAGGTGCTCTTCTCTTGTTCTGCTATAGATTAGTATATCATCAAGATACACTACTACAAACTTTCCAATGTAGTCTTTGAGGATTTCATTCATGAGTCTCATGAATGTGGAGGGGGCATTAGACAATCCAAATGGCATAACTAGCCACTCATAGAGACCCTCATTAGTTTTGAAGGCTGTTTTCCACTCATCACCCTCATGTATCCTAATTTGATGATAACCACTCTCTAAATCTATCTTGGTATAGTACCTAGCTTCACCTAGACAATCCATGAGATCTTCAATCCTAGGGATGGGAAATCTATACCTGATGGTTATCTTGTTTATTGCCCTAGAGTCAGTACAAAGCCTCCATTCTCCTCCTTTCTTAGGTGCTAAGATAGTGGGAACTACACAAGGACTAATGCTTTTCCTAATGAGACCTTGGTCAAGAAGTTCTTGAATCTGCCTGGCTATTTCCTCATTTTGTTGAGGTGTCATCTTGTAAGTTGCTTTGTTTGGAAGGGTGGCTCCTGGTATCAAGTCTATCCTATGAATTATGGCTCTTTTAGGGGGTAAGGTTGCTGGTTGACCACTACTTACAATGCTTTCATAGGTCTGCAACAAGTCTTGTATCTCCTTGGGTAACTCTTGCTTTTCAGCTGCCTTCTCTTTGCTCACCTCTCTTGGCTTGATCATTACTGCATAGCCAACTCCTTCTCCTTCTTCCAAGGCCTTTAAGAACTCTTTTTCACCAGCTATTAGCAGTTTAGAACCTGTTGTCTGCACCTCAGTATCTTCTAACAAAGATTGAATCTTGTAGGTTACATGGTCCTTCTTGAAGGTATATGAATTCTTAGCTCCATCATCCACAGCTTGACGGTCAAATTTCCAAGGCCTACCTAGGAGCAAGTGGCATGCATCCATAGGTAATACATCACATAATACCTTGTCTTTGTACTTGCTAATTGAGAACTCCACCCATGCTTGTTCATTCACCAAGACATGCTGACCCTTATTGAGCCATGTGACCTTGTAAGGATTATTGTGAGGTATCCTTGTCAATTTCAGTTTGCTGACTGCCTCCTCTGACACAATATTGTTAGTAGAACTTAAGTCTATAATGACCTTACATACTTTCCCCATCATCTTGCATTTTATCCTAAACAAGGACCTTCTTTGGCTTGGCTCTTCTTTGACTGGTTCTTTGATCAAAGTCCTCCTCATCATGAGATTATCACCTTCCTCTGAGTTCAATGGCACTTCATGTTGTTTATTTGCTGCAGCTATCTCATCTTGAATCAAATTGGTTCTCTTGTCTCCTCCATGAGAAGTGCTACCTTTCTCAAGACATCTATAGGCTGGGTGTCCCAATTGGTTGCAATGATAGCATTTCATATTGGTGAAGTAGCTGCCTCTTCCTTGTCCACCACTTCTTCCTCTGGAGCTGAAACCTCTTCCTCTACCACCTCTACTAGAGCTTCCTTCTTGCTGTTCAGAAAATCTGACTTCTCCTTGGGCTCTTGATTCTGAGCTTCTTCCACTATAACTTCCTCTTTGTCCTCTGCTGTCTTTCCCTTTACCTCTACCTTTGGGGTTTTGTTTCTGCCTCTTTTTGCCTTTCTCCTCTATCTTCAAAGCCATTTGATAGCATTGGTGAACTGATTTGAAGTTTACCAAACTCATGTCTTCTTGAATAGACCATTTGAGTCCATTTAGATATCTTGCTAACTTGATACTCTCATCTTCAACTACTTTTGATCTAAGGCACAATTTTTGAAACTCCTCTGTATATGTTTGAACATCCATATCTTTTTGCCTCAGATTGTGTCTTCTCCTATGCAACTGGACTTCATAATCATCAGGGAGATAGGTCTTCCTTATCTTAGTCACCATTCCTCTCCATGAAACTATAGGACCTTTGCCTTCTTTCTCTCTTTCAGATTGCACAAACTTCCACCATGTGAGAGCTGCTCCTCTCAACCTTGACTTGGCCACCTTCACCTTTTGGGCCTCTGTTATGCCATCACATTCAAAGTGATTTTCAATGCTCTCAATCCAGTCTACAACTGAATCAGGGTCCATTTGTCCACTGAAAAGTGGCACACCCTCCAATGCTTTACCACTCAAGGCCTGCAATGCCTTCAAGAACGATTCTTCAGCAAGAACAGGGTCAGGCTTTGGAGCTTCCTCCTCCAAATCCTCTTCTTTTTCCTTGGCTTCCTGCTCTTCCTTCTGCTTTATCTTGTCCTTCACAGTATTTGCTATTTCATGGACTTCATCCAAGAGTTTCTCCATTTGAGATATCCTTTCTCTGAGCAACCGGTTGTCTTCCTCTTGCTCTTCTACCTTTTTGGCCAACTCTGCATTTGTCACCATGGTTTCTTCCTCTAGTGTGTTCTCTCCAACTGACTCAGTGGCTTGGCTCATTAATCACAAGCCTTGAATCAACCTTGCTCTGATACCAATATGGTGTAATAAGACTCCAAAGGTTGCTTGCACTGCCTTCTAGGAGACTTTCCACTGTCTCCTGCCTGGAACCTGCTACCAAGGGTTCTTGTTGAGCTTAAAAGACTACTCTAGTCTTGCTCCAACTCTTCTCAGAGAGCTTTCAACCTTGTGCTTTACCTTTGAAGATTCAACACCATTTGAAATTGCTAATCTCCTTTCAACACCTAGAAGAGTCTAGATGCTAACTTCAACACCATGCTTGAGCTACTTGCAGGGGAGTTGGAAACACTGATTTGATGCATTTCATAACCACTTGAAGCCATCTTGGAAGTTCTTCAATCACCACTCCTACCGATCTCAAAAGGTTGCCTTTAGAGAGGGCTATTCCTTGTAGCCCTTACCAGTCAGTATTCTGACTTTTTCTCTCAAACTTGTCACACAACCTATCAAACAAAAGACACTTTTAGGCACCCTTTTCAGGGCTTTAAATCTTGCATTTGGTTTCAGACCTCTACTATTCCGTACAACTAATTCCTATGATCTTGGAGAGGAGGGCTAATTGTCCTATTTTCTAGGGTTTTGCTAATCACTTGCCTATTTCTCATTCAAGAGAATTGATCAAGCCTTCATCTCTCTGGTGTCCTTGTGTTTAATCATATTCCACCTGGAAGTGTACTTTTTCAGTACAAATGTACCTTCCCCTGCCTGTTCTCTTTACTTTTCCTCTTCCAAACTCCTAACCGGGTAACTTAGGCTCGCCTAGGGTTTGGTTTTCCATATGTTAGCTTCATTCCACCTGTTTCCTAAGGATAAATATTTACAAGTGTGTGGCTCCCCTTTCATATTCTACTAGTCTCAGGGAAATCCCAATGACAGAGTTTATGGGGGAGCCATATTTACCCTAACTGCTCAAAACAAAGAAAATAGAAACCTTACTCTCTAATCTATGAACCAAGAACAACAAATCTATAATAAGTGTAGACATGCAAATTTTACATTATGCATTCGATCGATTCAACAAATTAGGTTCACATTAGGAAAATTCATCACTTTAAACCATTCATTAAATAACATTATCATTCAATCTTCATCTTGCATCATCAACTTAATTAAATAAATCAAAAATCCATTTAAATCAAATCTTAAATTATATTCCATCATTTTCTAATGCAAATAAATCAAATATCAAAGTCCAAAATGTCAACTCACCTAATCAGCATTAAATCAGCATAATCATCATCTAATCCTAATCTAATGTTAATCCCATCCCACTTGCATTATCTAGATCTAGCCACTTGCACAATAAATCAATTTTATTGATTTATTAAAACCTCCCTCAACATGACAAGTCAAACAGGGCATTTATTGCTCTCCTTTCTTGTCCCCCTCTCAAAATTTATTGCAAATTTGAATTCAAAATTTCCTCTTGGGCACTCTTCCCAAATCTTGCACATACATCCATCACATGATGACAAGTGTCCTCAACTCATTGGCTTGTTTTTATCCCACATTGGTCCCTCTTCAACACTTGCATTTTGAAAATCTTTAAATACAAGCTTCATCTTGAAAGCAAATCCTCCACAATCTCTTGCAAGGTCACTCTCTTCATTTGAGATTTGATCTTGTCCATTTAGCATCTCCATATCAATAGCAATTTCATCATCTTAAGCTTATCAATCAAGGGTTGGGAAAGGGTCACTAGCACATGTGACACCAATCCAATATGAGATAGTTTGCATCATGTTTTCTTATGCTTTTGCTTTAGATCCTTTGTCATTTGTTTGCATTTTGAACATGATGTATTATTTCATAAGGATGTTGAATATCTTGATTTGTTGTTGAAATACTAATGATTCTGCAGGTTTTATTGTTAGTTTTCTAATCACATTTTGCAGATTTTAGCATCCACAATAAGCAACTTGGAAAAAGGTAAATATCTGCACTATACAATGAACACAAAACCAATGCTAAATCAGTAAAAACAATGCCTTAGATATCACTGTTATGCAAAAACACACGGGTTTTACAGGAAACACAGAATTTCTGCTAGTCTGTCTTCTATTTTTCACAACAAAACTTTGTTACAATGCAATACTCACGCCTAACTACGAGTCTTCACAACTATTTGGATGCCTTCTCCACATTCTAAGGCAGTTGCTCAACCACTTACCGTTGATTTCAAGGGATTCCAATCACTAGATTGCATGCAATTCCATAAATCTTGCCATGCAACTTTACAACAATATTTTGCAACTTCCATTATGCCATGATTGTGTCATGACCCTCAAACATAGGGCCTCTAACTCCTTGATCTTGAACCAACAACTCTTTAACTGCCCCATGGCATCTCCCAACAACGAGGATGTTGTGGATAAACATTTAAAGCTCATCCAAACTGTCCAAAGCTCATTAAAGCCAAAATTTGAAAACATGATTAAACTAGGATGCATCTATGCTAATGAATAATTCAACACACCCACACAAGACCTTCTAAGGTCAAACCTAAACACACAAACAACCTGACTTAGCTAAGGTCAGTACAAGCCAAAAATTGTTCACAACAAATTTGGAGTTAAGCCAAGGTGCTCCTGCACCAAATTATCTTAGAAGGAAAATGTTATAATGTGTAATGCGTTGTAATAGTGTTTTGAGTTGAGTTGTGAGTGTGATGAGAGAGAACGAGATTGATTAGGAATTGTAATGTTGCTTGTATTGAGAGTGTGAATAGACATTTGAGAGCAACAAATTGTAACTCTGTATGTGGACTTCATTCACTGTAATACAAAATGTTTTTGCTTGGTGTGGTGGGTTTTTCTCCAGAAAGGGTTTTTCCATGTTAAAACTGGTGTCCATTATGTGGTTGTGTTAAATTTGTTTTAATCTATTTTATGCTAATGTGCATATTTAATGAATTGTAATTCAAAATTGAACCATATGCCTACATTCTCTTCTTAGAATTAGCATTAGGAAAGTGTTTCCACACCTCTGCTTTCCTTACAAGTGGTATCAGCGCCTGATCAATTGTGTTATCCTTTTGGGTTGGATAGGTTTTTTGTGCCAATTCTAAAGAGTAGGAGTCTTGTAGAGGAATCTGGTAATCTCGATTGTAGATTAAGATGGCAAGCACATCAGGGAAGAAAGAAATTGAAAAGTTCAATGGTGGCAATTTTGAGTTGTGGAAACTCAAAATGGAAGACTTGTTGGTAGATAGAGATCTTTGGATTGCTATGTCTAGAACTAAACCTTCAGGCATGAAGCAAGAAGATTGGGACCTCACAGATAAAAAAATCCAAAAGGGTTGTTAAGACTTTGTCTAGCAAACTCTATTCTCCTGAATGTTCATGAAGAGAAGTCTGCATCTTCTTTGTGGAAGAAACTTGGTGACATTTATCAAGGAAAGTATTTGGTGAATAAGTTATTCTTGAGGAAGAAGCTTTGTACTCTTTGAAAATGGAGAAAGGGGCGTCTGTGGCTGATCATCTTAATATGTTCAATATTCTCATTGCTTAGTTAACATTTGTAGGTGTGAAGATAGATGATGAGGATCGATGTGTGCTTTTGTTATGTTCTTTTCCCAACTCGTGGGATCATTTAGTGATGGATATTGGGAGTACAACAACCACTTTTAAGATGGAAGATGCAATTGCTTCATTGCTGTCAGAAGAGATGTGAAGGAAATCTTCTAAGATGGAAAAGGAGACTCTTGTTATTCGAGGTAGATCGAAGGAGAAAGGAAAGAAGAAAGGAAAGAAGTCTAAATCAAAGTCTTAAGGGAGATCAAAGTATCCTAGCAAGAATTCCAAGGTAAAATGATAGAATTGTGGGCAACCTGGTCATATCCGTAAGGATTGAAAAGAGGAGAAAAAGAAGAAGAAAAATAATTCTTCAGATAATGATTCTTCTCAGAGCGATGTAGATGCCTTCATTGCAGCCTTAGCGACTCAAGCATCAGATAATGTCTGATTGATTGACTTAGGTGCATATTTTTCACATGACATCTCACAGAGATTGGTTTATGAAGTACGAAAAGTATGCTGGTGGAAAGGTGTATCTGGCAAGTGACTCGTATCTTGAAATTGTTGGCCATGGAAGAGTTAGAATTTAATTTCTTGATGGAAGAATCAAAGAAATTTATGGCGTAATGTACATACCAGGTCTGGCTCAAAATTTTATTTTTGTTAGTAAGTTGAATGATGTTGGCGTGCAAGTTTCGTGCAAGTTTCATTCTCGAATGGTGGTTGTAAGATGACTAGAGGCTCGATGGTGTTGGCTAGGGGTGGTCGAATTGGTACCCTATACAAGCTAGACGCACATGATGTTCAATGTAATAGTGTCTTTGTAAAGTCAAAAAAGGTTGCTCGTGTAGAGAAGGAGAACAAAGTTCCTTTGGGTGCAAACTCTTTGGAAGTGAAACTCCCAATAGAAAAGACCAATGCTCTGGCATCAAAGGCTCAACCACATTGGTGAGAAAAGCTTACAAGCTTTGTAAAATAAAAACTTGGTTGAAGGGCTTGTTGATTGTAGCCTTGAGTTTGATTTTTGCGAACATTGTATATATGGAAAACAACATTGTGTTTCATTTTATTCTAGTCCTCATAGATCTTCTGGTGTTCTGGATTATATTCACTCTAATGTTTTTGGTCTACTAAATGTTCCTTCATTATCGAAATCAAGATATTATGTTTCTTTTATTGATGATTATTCGAGAAGGGAATTTATGTATTTTCTAAAAAGTAAATCAAAAGTGTTCAGTCTGTTTAAAGAGTTTAAAAACTTGGTTGAAAATCAAACTAGAAGAAAAATTAATTGCTTGAGGATAGACAATGGCAGTGAGTTTTTGTCCTGCAGATTTTGAAGGGTATTGCAAAGACCATGGAATAAAAAGGCATAAAACAACACCTTACACTCCACAACAAAATGGAGTTGCTAAAAGGTTGAACAAGACACTGATGGAAGGGTGAGAAGTATGTTGAGCAATGTTGGTTTGGAGCAGAAGTTCTGGGTTGAGGTTGCGGCTATAACATGTTATTTAATAAATTGATCTCCCTCTTCATAACTTGTTGATAAAATGCCTATGGAAGCTTGGTTTGGTAAGAAGCCCTCTTTAAGACATGTAAGAGTCTTTGGCTACAAAGCATATGTTTATGTGCTGAATGAGAAAAGATCTAAGTTGGAGAACAAGGCTAACAAATGTATCTTCATTGGCTACGATATTGGTGTGAAAGGATACAAGCTTTGGAATCCTATGACTGAAAATATTGTATACAACATAAGTGTAATATTTTGTGAGTTGAAACCTTCTTCAGTGGATTTGCAGTCAAAGATGAAAGAAGAAGAAAAGAAAGAAAAAGTAGTTGAAATTCCTCAAACTCCAGATAAAGAGGAACTATGAAGTGTACCTAAAATTGAGGAGAGTTCTAGCAGCTTTGAGAGTTTTGAAGAAGAACCACAACCTCAACCTCAGCCTTTGAGGAGGTCTACACGTGAAAGGCGATAACTTGAAAGGTATGGTTTTTTCATGTTGGATGTAAATTATGCCTATGCTTTGATTACAAGCACTGATGAGCCTAGTACTGTGAAAGAGGCAATTGAAATGTCTAATTCAAATTCTTGGTTGGAAGCCATGAGTGAGGAAATGGTGTCATTAAAAAAGAATGCAACCTGGGATTTGGTGCCCTTACCTAAAGGTTGAAAGTTTGTTAGCTGTAAATGGGTATTCAAGAAGAAAATTGGTCTAGATGGTTGTGTTGAAAAGTATAAAGCTAGGTTGGTTGCGAAAGGCTATTCCCAAGTAGAGGGAATTGATTATGGAAAAATATTTTCTCCTGTAGCAAAGCTGACATCTATCAGATTTCTTTTGTCAATTGCAGCAATGTATGACTTAGAGATTGAACAGATGGATGTGGAGACAACATTTCTTCATGGAGATCTTGAAGAAGAAATTTATATGTCCCGACTTAAGCACTTTGTGGAAAAAAGGTAAAAAAAATATGGTTTGCAAGTTAAAGAAATCTCTGTATGGTTTAAAACAATCACCTAGAATGTGGTACCAGAAGTTTGACACATTTGTGTTATCATTGGGATTTGTAAGATCAAAATATGATCATTGTGTGTACTTCAAAACTAAAAATGATCGAGTTCTTATTATTGCCCTGTATGTTGATGACATGTTGTTCATAAGAAATATTAAGACTATAATTTTTGTGATCTAAAATCTCAATTGTCAACAAAGTTTGAAATGAAAGATCTAGGTGTAGCAAGGTATATTATTGGGATGAAAATAAAAATGGATAGAGGAAGTAGAAAGCTTTGGCTCAGCTGGAGTAAGTATATCAATACTATCCTGGAGATATTTGTTATGACCGATTGCAAGCAACTAGTTGTTCTAGTGATGCATAAAACAAAGCTATCTATTGAAGATTGTCCAAAATCTCCTACCGAGATGGAGGACATGACCAGAGTGCCTTATGCAAGTGCAGTTGGTAGTTTAATGTATGCAATGGTCTATACAAGGCCAAACATTGCCTAGCAGTGGGAGTTCTTATCCATTTTATGGAAAATCTAGGAAGATCGCATTGGGATGTTGTGAAAAGAGTTTTTAGATATTTAAAAGGTACCTCTCAATACGCTGTGTTATCATGGTAGCTCAGTTGGGTCACAGAGATCCGTCAGCATACAAGGTTATGTGGATTCTGATTGGGCAGGGCACATTGACAACAAGAGATCAACCAGTGGATACATCTTCATGTTGAATGGTGGTGCAATTAGTTAGATGAGCAAGCAACAGATTGTAGTAACTTTATCTACTACAGAGGCAGAGTATATGGCAGCAACACACACCTGTAAAGAATCCATTTGGATAAGACATTTGTGTTCTAATATTGGGTTCAATGCAGGGAAAATTACCATTTGTTGTGGCAGTCAAAGTGCTATTTGTTTGGCGAAAAATCCAACTTTCCATGCTGGGATGAAACATATTGATGTGCAGTATCATTTTTTATGGGATATGGTGGATGATGGAAAGGTCAATCTTGGAAAAGTGGATACTCTGGAAAATGTTGTAGATGCGTTAATGAAACTAGTGAGCACAAAAAAGTTTAGGTGGTGTGCCAATTCGATGGGCCTTGGGGCCTATGATATTGAGTAATGTCAAAGTTTTGGGAGAAGCCACTAAGTCTTTATCAAGTGGGAGCATGTTGGAAATGTGTCTCAACTTATTGGCTTGATGTGGCAGTGTTGTGTTCTTCTATCTCCTTGATCGACCAGACTGTGCTCTATCGGCGGGACCTTGTTCTCTATCCCAACAATGATCTGATGGTTTCTTCATCGTTGAGACATTACGTGGTCGATGAGACCTCACTTGATGTCTCCACAATGGTTTGATAGTTCATGGTGTTGGCGGCTTCTTCTATCGACATGAATTGTCTTTTTCGGCGGGAACCTAACAATAGTCCCAACGACAGCCCGATAAAGTTCTTCCATCAGTGGGACACTATGTCATCAGTGTGACTCTATTTTGAGTCCCAACGATAGAATGATATGATGAAATCGGTATGACACAGAGACATCGGTGGGACACTTAGTCGGGTCTCTTTGATGAGTCAATAAGCTTGCATCGAAGGGATGTTACTTCATCAACAGGACTTTGAAGGTGGTCTCCCTGATGGACCAATGACCACATGGAACTTCATTGACAAGACTTGCTTGTATCGGTGGGAAACGATATGAAGTCTCCCCAATATGGCGATAAGGTTGGTCAACAGTGTATCGTGAGAAGTCATATCAATGTAATGATGAGTGATTGGTTAGACGCGGTCTCTTGTCTCACTGATACTTCGATGACCGTTTTGGTTTGGCAGGTATTACACTCGTCGGTGGGACTCGAATAGATTAGCGAGAGGTTTGTGGTTGTCTCATCGATGGCCCGAGATGGTAACTGCTAAGTGACAATTTGTTTGTTGTTACAAATGGGAACTAAATTAGTATGTTTCTTGCATGGGTCTGGTGATGCAGATCAGTTGGAATTCTCTTAGAAGGAAAATGCTATAATGTGTAATGTGTTGTAATAGTGTTTTGAGTTGAGTTGTGAGTCTGATGAGAGAGAATGAGATTGATCAGGAATTGTAATGCTGCCTGTATTAAGAGTGTGAATAAACATCTGAGAGCAACAAACTGTAACTTTGTATGTGCACTTTGTTCACTGTAATACAAAGTGTTTTTGCTTGGTGTGGTGGGTTTTTCTCTCGAAAGGGTTTTCCCACGTTAAAACTGGTGTCCATTCTATGGTTGTGTTAAATTTGTTCTAATCTGTTTTATGCTAATGTGCATCTTTAATGAAATGTAATTCAAAATTGAACCATATGTTTGCATTCTCTTCGTAGAATTAACATTAGGAAAGTGTTTCCGCACCTCAGCTTTCCTTAAAAATTTCACATTCATAAATTCAAGATAACATTTAACTTTTACAGTTTCCATATAGATAGATACATGATTACATACATAGCTTCAACAAGCTTACATGGACTAGAAATACCAATGGTCCATAATGTCCTTCTCCTAAATATTGGCCACCAATTGGTTGAGGAGAAGCATCACTCAAGTGCTTTTTCACCAACTATGGACTTACCGTGGTCCCCCACACATCTACCAAACTTGGTAAGATGGACCTCCCTTCGATAAAGAGATTGGTTTGACAACCTCATCCTTCATATAACCTTTCCTAAGTATAGTGATGTGTCCTACATATCTAGAGCTACCATAATGTGGCCACAACTACATGTATGATACTCCCAACCTAGTATGTAAATTGGATCATAGTGAATTGATAGTGTAAAAAATGGCTACTTACACTACTTTGGCCAAAGATTCATCACCTAGTACTTTGAGTGAGGATCATCTATTTCACCATAATAATTGATTGATTAGTTTTTGACCATTAGTATTTTATTCGAAGGCTATCCCCTTTCCCATGGATTATCCTAACCCCGTGAATAACCTTCCCATTAACTCATATTTAAATGGCATTGCTACTAAGTATCTTAAAATACATAGGTTATCCGCTTTCCCATGGATTATCCTAACCCTAGGAATACCCTATTTAACCATATGGGTATTCTTAATGTCACAACATCAAATGACTATTTCAAAAGTATAATCTCAACAATAAATGTCTCCATACAAGAGTATATCTCATCAATAAATGACTCTCATCAAAATTATAATCTTCATCAATAAATGAGATCAATCAAAGATATAATCAACAATCAAATGATCAATTAGATCGTATGGGTTAATCCCAACCTATTTGCTTCAATCAACAATCAAACAAACAACCCGACGAAATAGATTATTCTTAATCAAAGGTTTTAATCAAAGTAAAGTAATGATCAAGTGATTGTAAACAAATCATAAAACATCTCTTTCAGTATACCTCAAATATTCACATGTTTACAATGTTCACTAAATTTGTATATAATCTAGAGGACATTATCATGAGAAGAGTTTGTGCTTCTGCACCTTCAAGTCCTCTTCTCAATGGGGCTTTGGGTTGCCTAAACGCGAGTTCTCTTCTAGAATTATGTGAATAGGAATAGACTCTAAATCAAAATAAGAAGATATCATAACCATAAAATACATTTCTCAACCCTATCATTGAATATTGATATAATCATCAAGTTTATATCCTAACCCTAGGGATAAGACTCTCTTCCCACTTTCAATGAGATACGAGTAATCAATCAAGCATAAACAAACTTTGTATAGTTTAAATAGAAACACCATCATATAAATTCCCATATGGGGTATATAAAAGTATTAACACAATAGATAAGTTCCACCAAAGCTAGAACAACTAAGAACATGCAAGCATAAACAAGCATCACAACACGCTTTTAAATCATTCCTTTTCAACTTGGAAAACATAAATAATTAACCTTTCCAATATAAGTAACAAAGAAATAGAAATCAACATGCCTGTATATAAACTCCAACTGATAAATATCCCTTCCTAACTCAATTCCTCAAGTCTACTTGCTACTTCCTCTAAGATTAACCCAGTTCCCACTTCTAGCCTCTTACCGAATTTCTTAACAAATACTAACACAAAAATAACATGAAACTCTCTATCTCTCAAGCTCTCAACTCACTCGCACATAAATTGCAACAAAATAACAACAGAGTAATCAGAATGCAAAGTGTATCAAATGGTAGAATGATCACCTCTATATATACTAAAATGTGAGCAACCAAAGGATACATCAACAAACTAATACTTCTTCCACCTTTCTATCCCCATGCAATGACTCATCAAACTAAATTACATATTTACAACACGCAATATTCCTCACCTTTCAAATGGTTGATTCGACTTGTTTCAAGAGACAACGAGACTCTTTTACTAATTCAAATGAACAACAAGCTTCTAAGCAAGTTTCCTACTTGGTTTGCAAATCAAATTCCTTATTATATTTTTGCCAAGTTTACACTGAATGAGTCTCATGGTTAAGATATTGCTTTTTCATACTTAGGTGTAGTAAAAATACTTATGCATTTCATATTCTTCAACATTGGCAACACATTTCACATACTGGCGCCCTTTAAGATAGCAAAAAATGACTATTTCTACATTGTTAAAAAGTGCATTCACTTCCTTTTGCAATGTATACACAACACTTCCTATTTCATACGTGCCTCATAGTCTTAGTTGACTTGGTCTTATGTTTGCTTTATGCACATATTTATACTATGCAACACATTAACAAGGCAGTGCTATATGCACCTAAGTTTCCTTTAAAGCGCTTCACTATTATCAACTTCAACGCTATGTATTGCGCTTGTAAATATCTCAAATGATCATCATCATCATATATATATATATATATATATGGGTGATCCCACAATAGTGGTTTACCATTTTTGGCCAAACTGGACACTAAAATTCTTATTTTTAACTAAATCTTCACTTTCAGGCACCTATAGCGGCTAAACCGTGAGGAATTTGAAGATGATGCAAACTAGAGTTTCATGACATTTTGTCTGTAGATTCTAAATATTTTTTTCAAAATTTTGGAATCAGATTGCACTTCTTTTTCCATCTCCCTTAAAACTAGTTTTTTTTCAAAACAACATTTTTAAAAGTGACGCACTCAGATAATGTATAACTTTTTCCATGAAGGATAAAATTCTAATTCTTTCAATTTAGATTTGTAACTTTGATATCTAGTGCTTCCACTTGGTTAGATAATTTTTATTGAATATTTTTTTTTAATCAAGTTTCATAGTCAAACCAATTACAATTTAGACATAGCGTGACTGTATAACACGTAACTTTTTTTGTATGTATTGAAATTCAATTTTTTTTGTTGGATCAAGGGCTTCAATATCTGGTGAACTCATATTTTTCAATTTTTTTTTGATAATCTGCTATTTTTCCACATGTGCAAACAAAGAGCTTGATTTTTGGTGAAAAACCTATGTTTAATAAAACTAAAAAACAAATACATAATAAAACCAAAACATATTAAAATTATATTTGTTGGATAGTTCGTTCCGAGGACTACCTGATTCTAGTTGGGTCTGCGAAGTCTTTGCCATTTTCATGTTCAAACCAAGCTCCGAAGTGCAAAAATTTTGATTTTTTTTGTGAACAAGGTAAAAAATCAGGGAAAAGGGGGGTTCGCTTGAACTAGGGGGGGTTCGAGCGAACCCCCTTCCCAAAAGGGGTTTTCATTTGCTTTTTGTTCATGCATGCATTAAATGGGTTCGCTCGAACCTTGGTTTGAGCGAACCCTTTTTCGGTTCATTCGAACCCCCATAATTAAATTTTTTGGTATGGGGTCATTTTTTACAAGTTTTCCTTCCTCATTCAAATTGTAAACCACTTTTATGGGTTTACCCATATATATATACTCATTACTCATGATTATCAAATACATTAATAGTCAATTAATAAATATATAAACATATATCAAAATAACAATCATATATTTATATAAATATATATGAATATATATCAAATATATAAAGTATATACATTATTATATACATATATACATTATTATATATATATATATATATATTATATTAATATCTTTATATAAACACATATAATACCTATTCATAGATCGACAAATATATACCAAATGTATATATATGTATATGTATATATACGTATATGCATATGTGATATATGCCCAATTGGTATCTTAATGCATAAGATGTATCCATGCATGGATACACATAAGTATTCCTACTCCCGTATAGACATGCACGTATGCATTCATTATGCATGAGTTATAATTTTTACACATACATATATATACATTCTATATATATATTTAATCATTGTTTTACATGAATACATGAAGAATTCAAACTCAATACAGAGATTCAAACACGTGATTCAACCAAAGAAATAATCACAGAATCAAAGATCGAAACCAAAACCATAATCAATCAAAGATGACCAAACAATCTTTCTAATTTATCCAAGACTTCGACTAAGGGTTTACTCACCAAATCCTAACTAATCTTGACTCAACTAGACCCAACTAAGTCATGAGTGTGTGTATGCTTAGTTAGGCTCAAATAAGGGTTACCAGACCAAGTTCTTCTCCTAAGTGATACTCCCCCTCTCTTCTAGAGGTTTGAACCTGTTTTTGCATTCAACTTAATACAGTAGTTAGCCATTCACATAATATATATTTGCATCATAAAAGCATTAAAGTATTCATATCACAATACATATCCATTCATCGTATTTACATCAATATTAAAACGTAATCCTACTTTCAAAAGCAATAACATCTTAATACATATTTAGTATTTCATTCACCTATTGAGCATATTGAAGTTTTGATTTACATTTATCATCATATTTACTTACAAGGTAAAAGTAACCCAGTAACTAAGAGATGAGGTGTAACATATGGGTTGAGAATGGGCAATGCCTATGGATGGATGGGCCCAACATGTTTTCAGATATTATTATCATATGCATCAATTAGAAGATAAATAGAAAAGTTTACTTTTTAAAGAGATATGTATAGAAAGGATTGGCCCCTAGTTTAATGGATATTATGATTAAAGGTAGACTCCTTTAATAGAGAGGGATGATAGAAATATTGAAGATAAAATAAAGAGTGTAAGCATGGATAGTTTTACAACTAAAAATTCATCACTATGAAGAAATAGACATGTGTAGAAATGGATATTATATTTGATACAAGGAATTTATATATTTAAAAAGAGATGGGTCAATCAAATTTTAGTTGTTTCCTTGAGTTTAAAAATGTAAGATATCATTTAAATTTAGACGCAAAGTAGTGAAGAAAAGGATATTAAGAACATTTTTGGTTTGTTAATAGTTATTTATGATTTACAATTTATAGTTGTAGTTATCTATAGGTGATTGAGTCACTTTCCCTCTAAAACCATTAATTTCTAACTAAAATTTCCCATTTCACCCTCTAAAACTAGGAATTTATAACCAACTCATTGGTAATTTTTCTATACTGTAAATTTCCAGCTATAAATTGTGGTGATGAAAGACAAGAAAGAACTTGGGTATTATAATAAGATCAACTACCTAAAAATTAGAGCATCATAAAAGGGTAGACGCCATTAACTACAAAGCTTACAACTAACACCTTGACTGAACTTATGACACATTGGAAGTGCATGCATAAAATTATTATAAATGCACAAATCTTTAACAAAGTAGGTTTCCATTTTCTAAGTTGGATTGTTTTTGTCCTAGTCATGATTTAAAAAGGCATGGAGTTAAAATTTTTGGCTACCTTACAAATTTATGTGTCCAATTAAGTATAGGAAGAATTGCAATTCAATGAAGAGGATAGAGATTCTTTTCAAAAGATGATGAAATAGTGCAGGATCAACATGCATGGGACAAAGTGTGGAAGAAATAGTTGTACAATTAGAAAGGAATAGAAACGTGTAGATAGGTTGAAATACATATGTGGTTTAAGGTGCATGTCAACCACGTTAAACTTGCACTGCAAGTGTCACAAGGAAAAATAAAACATGAAATAAAACATTCAAGGAGAGACCCCTCTTTCCCTCCTAAAGCACTTAGAGTTTGTTGTCCCTCCTCCCGCTTTTAAACCGATCCTAAAGCACTTAGAGTTTGTTGTCCCTCCTCCCGCTTTTAAACCGATAAGGTTAAAAATAACCAACATATTATAGAATGGAAGAATGAGAGAGAGAATTCAGTTGGTTTTACCATCATAAAAGTCGCTTGGAAATCTGTTGGCTACAAATTATAAATATCCCTTTCCCCTCTTCATTTCCTCAATCACCCTCTTTGTTTTTGCTTGCCTCTCCACAAATCCCACGCTTGTTTACACCCAACCCACCTCCGATTACAGGTGCTGCTTATTTGGAAGGAGCGCCATCTTTAGCATTTGGTTGTGTGGGATCTCTTGTTGTGTTTTTGGCTTGTTGTCTCCACTAACTGTTATTTCCATATGTAATGGGTTTTACGGCTAATTATTTGGTCATGATAGGCCACTTCGTTTAATAGTATATATAGAATATTTTTTCCATTGTTTAGCCATTAAGAAAATAAGGGGTATTCTCAAGGGCTGCATGGATATATACTTTGTACCATGTATGCCTTTTAGGCCTAATTTTGTATATAATTAATTTGATTTCAGAGAATCTTGACTTGAGTTACTAGGGCTCTAGATTTTTTGTATGTTTTGGTGATCTTGGAAAGAAATTGTATCTCATGTTGCTAGGTTATTTTGCAATAAATGTACACTTTAGATTTTTAAGTTATTTATGTGAGATGTGTGGGTGTTTCTAGAATGAAACTACATCTTAGTTGGGGTGTTTTTGAAAAGAGATATTTGAAAAAGAAGAAAAACTGCAAACCCTTAAAGAAAACTCTTAGAGGACTGGAATTAGCTCACTGCTAACTAGTAAGTTATTCAATTAAATCATGTTTTATTTGTTCTTTTTTTTAATTCTTTTTGGTCCATATTAAACTCCGCAAACCCTAGGTTTATATGGTTTTCTAAATACTTTATTTTAAATTTAAAATACAAGAGAGAAAGAGTAAATAGTGAAATTTAGATGCAAAGAAGTAAAATAGTAAACATGTGAATATATTATGGCAACTATCTACGAATTATGCATTAAAGGTAATTTAGAATAAAGAAAAGAAATACTAAATACTGATATGTAGAGAGTGATGTAATGCCCCGCCATGCAAACCCCCAAAGGACAACATATGACAACATTTATAGCACAATTTTTTTTTTAAGTGAAACTAACATGTCATGAAAGTTACATACAACACTAGAAATGAAACCATGCATAAAAATCATCTAACTAAATCCTTTGGGGTAACATGATTGCATTAATCACAACAATCTAACATAATCCAATTACTCACATAAATAATAAACATCCAATCGATCACATTACATTTAATTCCAAAGTTTACATCGTGACAAATATTACAAAGGTACAATCCGTGCTTCCCAACAAGGATGGGAATGATACATCATTAACATAGAACATTACAATTGGGATGAATATAAGATATAGCAACAATGCCAACTCCCAATTTGGTACAACTCTGGAGTCACAACAAATGGAACAACTCTACATTTCATGAATCTTTGCTGGGGACCCAATGGGGTGCATAACACGTTCCACTCGAGCATGTGGACCCTAAGGTCCACCCCCCATGCTAGGAGATGACAAGAATGACCCACATCATAAAAGCAGTCAAGCAAGGGAGACTAACACTAACAAGACTCCACAACAAAAGCAAAAAGTACATAACAACATTAAACGACAGTACACTACTTCCAGAGGCACACAAACATAAAATAGAAATACGAGTTAAGTAAATGCAAGGTTGTAGCTCAGGGGAAAGTGTCATCGCACGGTCCTAGCATGGGTTGTCCTGATAGTCTAGATGCTGACCATCCTAACAGCCTAGATGCCAACCCCCATCTATGGTTGTCTTGATAGCCTCTCACTAGGCGTCGACCGTGACACATGCGGGACCAATTATCCTCTCATGGGGACAAGGATATTGGTCTTGCCGACCAAGCCTTCCCAACCCATTCTTAGCCTGAACGAGTGCTACAGGTGTGGGTGAGGCATCCAATTATCTTATTTAAGGTGAAATTCTACCCAACCTCCTAATTAATTAATTAAGTTATCACTTGATTAGAAAACTCCCACATGGGTTGTCCTAGATGCCACTTTGTGCGCCGACCCCCATTGAGAGCCACTACCCCTTCTACAACTAGAGAACCCAATTAATCGACAAGGCAACTATGCTCAAATCTCATAATAGTAAGAACATACACCACGACAAGGCATGAACCATCCCGCACGAAGGATTAACCATAAAGGAAATAAATAGGGCATGACTTAAACCCCCTCAATAAAGCACTTCATATATCACATCAATCAAGATTACATGACCATCTCATATACTTGGGCTATAACATGGTTTTCCCAAGCCTTTGGAAGACTTAACAAATCACTAATATAATGGGTTTCCCAACAAGTGACAACAATGATACGATCTCAAGATCGAAACCAACCACAATAATCAATCGTAAAAACAACCAACTGGGCATCCAAGGGAGACCTCTATTTTCTCCTCACATGATACCCAACAATTGATAACCCAACAAACCTTCAATTTGGCTAATAAACAACTTAAACAAGATCAACCACCACAAACGACAATAGCAATCAATTGATTCAATAAACAACCAAACCCCTAAATCAATTACAAGGGAAGAATCTACAATCAAACTAAAAAAAACTCCACAATCAAGGATAATCCAACTCGTTTCATGAACAAATCATACCACGTAATACATCATCTCCACAATCTCGATTGTTCACAATGACATGGTAAAATTATAATTCAACTATAAATCAATAATAAAGAAATCAACCCCTCATTTTTCTAATAAGAATAAATCAATTTCTTCACCTATTTAATTCATAATTTACTCACCTATTTAATCAACTAAACAATGCATCCAGATAATAAATTTGGACCTTAGGGTCCACATGATCGGGTGGAACGTGCTATGCACCCCATTGGGTCCCCAATAGAGATTTGTGAAATGCAGAGTTGTTCCATTTGTTGTGACTCCAGAGCTGTACCAGATTGGGAGTTGACATTGTTGCTATATCTTATATTCATCCCAGTTGTAATGTTCTATGTTAATGATGTATCATTCCTGTCCTTGTTGGGAAGCACGAATTGTACCTTTGTAATATTTGTCACGATGTAAACTCTGGAATTAAATGTAATGTGATAAGTTGGATGCTTATTATTTATGTGAGTAATTGGATTATGTTAGATCGTTGTGAGTAATGCGGTCATGTTACCCCAAAGGATTTAGTTAGATGATTTATATGCATGGTTTCATTTCTAGTGTTGTATGTAACTTTTATGACATGTTAGTTTCACTTAAAAAAAAAATGTGTTATAAATGTTGTTATATGTTGTCCTTTGGGGGTTTGCATGGCGGGGTGTTACAAGTGAAATAATAAATAGTAAAAAATAATAAACATAATGTATATAGTAAACATATTGTAACTTCTTTTTGAATGTGTTATAAATTCTTTGCTATTTGTTCTTCTTCTTCAATCCTTGTCTGTAGCAAATTCTTCTTAAATGTAGCAAACTGTTGGGTATTTCTTTTTGCTTACAACATTCATTCTATTTGTATAAAAGTTGAGGCGATGAAAAAAGTAAAAACATTGATAGTCTTAGGCGGTGAAAAATGCATAAATGCAATTGCTAGCAGAAAATATGCATTAAAACAAAAGAATGAAAGGACTGCTAGCAGCAAACAAAATCTTCCAAGAAGGATGTTGTGCAGTTATTATGCATTTGTTCGATAAAAAAATCCATGCATTTGATTTCATTGACTCTCCCAGTTGGTCTGGCCTATTAAATGCACCGATAAGATTTGATTTATGCTACAGGTAAGTCTATCGTTAAGTTTAATTGTAAAATGATCAAACAACCTAAAAAAATAGAAAAAAATAGTTTAACGGAAGCATGAAACAGGGTTCGACGACTAAACGCTCATACATAACCTATCAACTAATTATATATATACACTAAAACATTACCTAAAAGACCCAACAAAAGGGCAATGGCCTAATCATTTATAAGATTTTTAACTAGGAGTTCATATGATAAAAACAAGAGTTGTTCCCTACAACTTATGGCCAATGGCCTAGTGTGTCCCCTGTCAAATACACCTTTGCTTTTAGAGTAATTCCCCCGTTCGATAAAAACAAGAGCTTTTTCCTTAGCCATGTGGAATGTGGTAGTAAAAGTGAGCAAACAAGAGAGGGAGAGGGGCCCCTAATTTGGGCGGCACTCCCTTTTGGCCGCCCTTCTATATTTTGTGTCAATAAATTCAATAATCAGAAAACAAAACTTTACTGATAGTGACCATCAATCACCGCCTTAAAAATTTGCCACGTTAAAACGCGAGGCCGTTGTCTCCGCCACGTGGCTCGACAGCACAGCTCTATTCAAGACTCATCAAGCTCATCGGACGGCTTAGAGCGCCGGCCACTTTCAAGCCGTTAGATCAAATCTCTCAATATCTCTACATTTTAAGCTGGTCATTATGTGTCTTCTTTATCACTTGACTACTGGAGTACGAATATTAGGAAGCTTAGCCTTGAGATCTATTACTTCATAATTTCTTTTGCAGGATTCAAACCCCAGCTATGGCGGATCAGACTTCTGAGGAGAACGTTGCCAATCGCTCGGTCATGGACAACATAACGGAAAAGTTGCACGGCCATCATTCTTCTTCTTCGTCATCTGACGATGATGAGAAGCCGACGATTTCTTCCTCGATTAACAGGCTCTTTGGGAGAGAGAAATCTGTGCACCATCTCATCGGCGGAGGAAAGGGTATGAGAAGCCTGACTTAGATTTTCTTTCTTCTGTTATTTGATAGAAGTACGGTGGGTTTGTAGACGCAAAATATAGTTCTGATTAGTATAATTAGCAGCTGTCGACGTCCTACTGGCAGCAAACAGGCCAATATCTGCTCTGCCCTCTATTTATTTCATGTTATTAGACATATTTCTGGTTTTTAATAAGAAATCTTATAAACCCTTCTTTTTTCGCTTTTTATTTCTGATCAATGCTTATTTTTTTGGTTATTTAAAAAAAATAAAATTGTAGATGCTTTATTTTAGCTCACGAGAAACAGGCAGTGTGCTATTCCCTACAATTTTCTTTTCCGTTTTTGGATCGAGTCTTGATTTTTCCTGTTAAACGTCTTAAGCTTTGCGGGTATTTGTCGAAATCATGATCCGTTATATTTTTTTGGTTATTTTGCTTTGAAAAACAGTCATACATGCTGATTTCGAGTTGAGGAGATCCAAACAAAAGAATTCAACATATTCTTGTGATGAGCGAAATTTTGTCTACTTTAAACCCTCCATTATTTTTGTGGGTTTTATTTCATAGAATTCTGATTCTGTTTTGTGGTTTAATTATTGTTTTTATTAAATTACAGCTGTAAACTTGACATGAGGAAAAACATGCAAATGCCTGTGAGCGTTGCAATATTTTTTTTCTTTTTTGATTTGATGGTATTTTTGTTATTTTGCGGAATTTTGTTTAGGTTAAACCCTCCATAAGTTTCTGTTCTAAGACAGAGTTCTGATCCGTTCTGTTTCCATGTTTAGTTTAACTTTTTTTGGAAAAAGTATAGGTGCTGATTGTTGTCAAGGACAAAAAGTCAAATGTCTGTAAGTCATGCCCCTTATATTTTTTATGTTCTATGGGGAAAGATTGGTTTGTTATAGAGAAATCTGTTATACACAATTTCCTTTTTTTTTTTTTTTTTTATTTTTATTTGATCACCCTGAGGTATCCCCGCTACTCAGCCCCGCGACCCAACCCGCCTTGCCTTGGACTTACAAACTGCTAAGTTGGGGACAGACTGGAGCGAGCTGAGGCGAGACTAGTCCTCAGGAGATGTGCGCAGCCACTCGCAAGCCAGGCGCATCATTTGAGGCCGACCCTCGGACTCGAACCCAATTTCCTTTTTACTAATATTTAGAATTTTGTACTAGATTTTCTACTTTCCTCGTTTTTCCAATTGAATTGCTGAAAAAAAAAAAAAAAACATTAGTTGCAAGAACTGTAACCATTGCTATATTTTATTAATTTGGTGAAATTTGTTTTTTAAAGCAAACTATGAAATAAATATCTTACAATTGCCCCCCTTTTCTTTTTCTTTTTTTAAAGAAGTTTGAAGGAATTTTGATCACTTGTGAGGAATATGTTAAATTCTTTTTTATATTATTTGCGATATTAGTTATTTGTTTTCATATTGCTCATCGATTTTTTTTTGACTATCTATGTATTTTATGGCAGCTGCTGATTTAGTGTTGTGGAGGAATAAACAAATGTCTGCTAGTTTTCTGGTAGGGGCGACTGTGCTGTGGGTTTTGTTTGAAGCCATGGAATATCCTCTACTCACGTTTGTATGCCATGTGTTGATTCTCTCATTGGTGATCTTGTTCATTTGGATCAATTCTGCTGCCTTCTTGAAAAGGTATGCTAATAGTTTTAAGCTTTCATTTATTTGCGGTGAGTTTTTAGTTAGTTATCAGTCAAGGGAAAGTTTTATTGGTTCTGAACTGTTTTCATCTATGCTGCCGGTTCAGGTTCGGCAGTTTGGTGAATTATTTTCCTGGGTTTGGTAACGGCTGGCTTTGGCTGTACAACATATTATGAAATTCATGTAGTTTTTTTGAAAGGATTAGGTTTATTTGAAAGGGTTTGGGTTTAAATTTGAAATGATTGGGTTTCTATGGAAAGAATTAGAGTTTTAACTTTTAAGTCAATGGTTGGTTGTGAGTAACAGCGTGGTTAGCAATTTTATATTTCAATCTATATTTTGGTTTCTTTTTCATTCTCTGTTTCACTCATTTAAAGTCGTAGGGTTTTTATCTTGGCCTCTTTTGTCGTACACGGTCAAAGTTGTTGGTTGCTGTGGTTTTGTAGGTTCATGCAGAATTATGTTTATGGTACTTGTTCAAAATATTTTGGGTTACTTTTCTTTGGCTAATAAAGAGGCCAGGTATTCTGCTTTCACATGTTGAAAGGATTGGTAGTTTATTTTGTATTGGTTAGAAATATTGTGTTTGATTTGCTGCCCCTGCTTTTGCTTGGTGTCTTACTTTTAGAATTAAATTTCCCATATCTATTTTTAGTGTTTGTGTGAGATATTAATATGTAAATATTGCATTTATAGTTATATACATTATACTCATCAATGAACAAGTCAAATGAATTCTCATGCAGAACTATAAGTAGTTTTTGTATATGCATTATTTTGAGAGGTAGGAGACTGCTTGCTTGACAGGGATATATCTTTTACATGAATGCGGTATTCATTGAACCAAGATAATCAGGTACTTTTTATTCTAGTTAGAAAAATTCACATTAGAGTTTCACAGATCGTATTCCATTTATTTAACCAAGATAATCAAGTTACACTTGATTATTATGGTTGTTCAGATATTCACTTTAGGTACTTGCCCATTTGTTGGTCCATTTAGCCTGTTTCTTCAACTTTAATAAGCTCATGTAGTTGGTTATATAAATAATTACTTCAGAAATAAGCCCATTTTTTGTCCATTCAACCCATATGTTCCATTTGCCATATGAAATTAACACATTTAGCGTCTAATCAATCCTGTCTTTTACATTTTTATCAGTTAGGTTATATAGAATCTGGATAGTCACTTTAGAAGTAAAGGGCATATTTTTTATTTCACCCCATTTATATTGTTTTAGTTTCACCATTATTTATTTGTATATACAAGCCCAGATGTTCATGTGGACCGTATGTTTCATTTGGTTATGTACTTATATTATATATTCACTCTAATAGTAGGACCATTTAGCCCATTTTGCTATGCCAGTTGCACATGAATATTCATTCACTTTACAAATAACTATGCTGTTTTCAAAAATAGACAAAGATGAAAAAAAGGTGAAAGAATTTTTGTTATATGTTAATCATAAAAACAGAACAAACAGAAGGAACAGGTTCTGAAACATAAAGTCCACCCAAAGAAAAGGATGCTAATAGCCCAAATTGAGATACTACTGGTCCTCTCACTGTAATCTAGCGTCTAGGAGTCCTATCACCAAGTGTAATTAGTTATTATGTTCAAATTTAATTTAAGCATAGTTCAGCAAGAGCATATGGCTTCCCGCAGCACCGAATCAGTAAACACGTTTTAAGTACATTGTTTACAAGGAAGTGGAGGCTAAGTAGGATCAAATCTGCAAATGAAAAAGAAATACTGTTTACTGTTTGTAGTTAGTTGAGTAAAGGGATTGTCTGCTGCACTTGGGGATATTTAAGAACAGTTTATATGTTCTAATGGAAATGGTTGTTTTCTGAAGGAGGTGAACTTGCATAGTTCTTCATAGCTTGCTGATATGAGACTAGATAAGATTCGTTGCTGATTTAGGTCTAGATAAGTCTGGACTTGTTAATTATGACACTTTTAAATTGGAGTTACCTAGTTATCACATGGAAGGTGGTTTCCAAGGTTGTTATTCAGTTAATGGGGCTGAGGAAATTTGGGAAGCTTTTGCAAGAAAGAAGTCTTGTCCCATGGGAGTATGAAATTGCTAGATGACTTTCAGAATCTGCATTGAAATGAACACTTAGCATCTTTTAGAAAAATCAGTAAAAATTCAACTGCATTCCAGTTGTCATTTGGAAATAGAGTGTCAAAAAATTGCTGCTCCAAATCTAGTGGGAAAGTTTCTATTTGTTTGTGTCATGAGACTTGTGACGCTACAAAGCTTTATGGGGTTGCATGCTCGGTGAATTTAAGAACATCACCCCTCTGCATGGGATACCACCCCTAGAAGATGTACTTTTTAGGAAAACAATGGATATTGTGGTTATTTACAAATAAGGCGTAATTTAGGAAAACAATGGATGCAGTTTGTCTTAGGTTCAGAAGGATTTTGTATTTGTGCAAGTAATTTTGAATAATTCTCTTTGGACTTCTGTAAGTGGTGAAGCTGATCGACTCTTGACTTTTTATGTTTTGTACCTGCATGCACCTCTGCATCTTCAATAATGCCCATATTTTAGCCATTGGAATACCATCTTTGTCTGACCCCTTTGTATTTCTATTGACATCTCTCTGCAACACTGAGGTAGTAGGGCTTGTCTCAAGCTTTAAGAACATGGACTGGTTCCCTGAAGATTGTACTGTAGCAAGCACAATATCCCTCGTGAGATGGTAACTATCCTATATTAAGAGGGAAACTTATTTGGCCTCTATGGACAGGTCCCCCCCGCATATCCCTGAAGTTGTTATTTCAGAGGACACAACTCGTCACATTGCGACTGAGCTAAGAGTTGAAGTCAACAGAGCCTTTTCAAGCTTACATGATATTGCGTCTGGGAAAGACTTCAAGAAGCTTCTATTGGTATGTATATAAACCTTTTCCTTATGTATAGTTTTCCCTGTTTGGATGTTTTAATTTTTGAATCGCTGTTTTAATGCAATCTGTTTTACAGGCTATTGCTGTTCTGTATGTTCTATCTGTTATTGGCAATTGCTGTGACTTTTTGACTGTTGTTTATATTGGTGAGCATATCTCTTTTTGTGCTTATTATTTGTTTGGGCATGGGAAATGGTAATGACTTGTGCATTGGCTGACCCTCGTCTTGCTTGCCTTGTTTAGGGATTGTCACACTACTCACTGTACCTGTTGTGTATGAAAAATATGAAGATAAAATAGATCCAGCTGTTCACAAAGTGATGATCAAAGTAAAGGAGCAGTACAAGGTCTTTGATGCCAAAGTTCTGAGCAAAATACCAAGAGGACCACTGAAAGAAAAGAAACTTTCATAGGACTTCTGTGTTCAGTGTTAACTTAGAGGGGTTTTTCCTCTCAGTCTTCTTGTTGGTTGCAGGATTAATTTCTGCTTTATTGTACCTAATTTGGGCAGGTATGATAGGTATGATAATATTTCTGTAGCTTAGTTGTTTTATATTAGGGTATATCGAGCTGTTTCACTCCCGCTTTGGAGTCATTTTCATTCTGAAAAAATACTCTCAATGTTCACTTAGTTTTTAACCATTCATCTTTTAAGGGTGGTGGTCATTGGTGTCCAAATGAGTAGTAATGTTCCATAAACTCGACTGTTTAAAGTAATTTCTTATAGAATTTAATAATTATAAATTAGATTTGTACAGAGATGGATCTATGCTTAAGTTTCTTTTCTTGAATGGCGTTAACATTGATCTTTTAAGTTTTTTTTTTGTGAATGAAGAGTTTACGGTAATCATATTCATCTTCAATGGGTATTATCTTATGGCATAAAAGGTTTGATAATGGGTTCTCGATGACAGACGAGATAGATTTCTCAAATATTTGGATATATTAATTTTGTAAGAAGTTGGGGATTTATTTTTAAAGAAGCAGACTTTTGACTCCCTGCTGGGCAAGTTTTAAAATGCAATTTTGTTTTCTCTCTGCTGGGCAAGTTTTAAAATGCAATTTGAATATGTTCTTTCTCTGCTGGGGTGCGTTACATATGAGGTAGCATTTTTCTTTGTGAGACGGATCGGTGGACTTTATCATTCTACTCTTATTTTGCTTTAGACTCTCGCCTGTAGTTTTAATAGGTCGTCTCATTACTCTTTCCTCTATTCAGTCCTCCTCACTGTTAGTTTTAATAAAGATTTGATTTTATGGTGCTTTGTTCAGCCAAAGAGTTTCATAAAATCTGTTGTTTACCATCTCAGTATTACATGCGAGTTATATGTCTTTGGGGAAAAGCTTAAAATTGCCGTGTGGTTTTCTTTGAACAAGATCTCCTTATTCTGTCATATTTACCAAATGGTGTTGTAGCTTTTTGCCGCAGTTTTATAGAATTTTATGTTTAAAATTTGGATTGGAACTGATGAAAACAGTGGTTTGGTAGAAAACTGAAGTTTGTCTTGCACTTAATGTGGCATACAAACAATAATCCAGGCTCTTTTTACTGTTTATAGACTATGGCCTTTAGCAGGCAAAACTGTTTATAGGGTATGGCCTTTAAAAGGCTGACGTTAAATCTTGCTTTATTTACTGCTGTTTTCATTAAAATGGTGAAAAACCGTGTAAGCCAAAATTTTTCAACCGGCGTACGTTGATCCGACGGTATGTTGAATCTGTCATTGAAATGAGCTGTCATATATTTTTTTTAATGTTAATATTGCAGAATTTTGAGTGAAGGTAAGTTCAGTGAGCACTTGACAATCAAACTTTTAACTATTTTGTTTTAAATTACGGGGTCTTTTGTAAATTGAATGTGTATATTACTACTAATTCAGGAAAACCCCATAAACCAAAATCTACTTTCCGAATGATCTGCGCTATGAATGTACGCTATACTTTTGTGCAATTCTTCCTGCTCTCCCTTTCTTTCAAACTCGAAGCAACCTTCTTGTTGGCCATGATTCCACGTATCCTTATATTTTCACTAAAATGATCTTGACACATGTTCCCTCATTGAATGCGGACAATTTTGACGACAAATTCAACATGTTCCCTCGGGAATTTGCATAAACGCATTTATGTGAATGTGCTTACGTTAATCTTGCCACTCCCTTTTAAATGGGTAGAGGAGAATGGTTGGCATTTCAATTCTGATTTTGAACAAGCGAGGTGCAGGCTTCGAAGTTTGAAAGCTCCGTTGCATGTTTTTTTTTCAGGAAAGCCGAATCCATCATGTATTTCACTTTGGAAAGGTAATATTGGAATTTGAAGTCCATTTTATTCATAGTAGTTAAAAAGCGTAGGGACGTGAATTTCATTTTAAGTGCTGGGTTTTTTCCCTTGCTTTTGCATAAGTGGATATAGGGGTTGTCCACATCATTTACCCAATAAATTGACTCTTTTGGATAAGGGCAGCCTTTTCGGAATGTTTAACTTATCTGTAAAGTTGTGGACCCTTTTCCTTTACGTCCTTTCATCTTTAATTCTCTGCGAAATAAAGCTGCTCTGTCTCTGTCAAGATGCTTTCCTAGATGGCTGATTCCCGTCTCTTAATCATTTAACTGTTATAACTTCTCCGATCACCGATGTGGATAAAAGCTTCAGGCATTGACAATGAAGCTTGTGATAATTACTTGAATATTCGTCATCCTATGTTATAAAATTTTAAGTAAAAAAATAAATAAATTTTGAGAAATTAGAATTCTGAATTCCAAATAAGATGAATAAGCTGATGGGAAAAAAAACGCATTGTGTTAATTGGTGAACCGTGACGGTTTTGACTGTATTGGATCAGACTCCAAAGGTGATTGTGATTGATTGATTTGTGTTTGTGAACATTTGGTATTCTGTCTTGAACCGCTATGCCATTCTTTTTCTACGACCATGTCCTATTCACGTGAAACCTTAAAATCTTGATTTTTCTGCGCTAGATATTTGGAATGGGAAATGTGGCGTTGAAGATACCATAAGAAGCTTGTTGAGAAGTGTAGGTCTTGTTCAAGTCTTTAGTGTTAAGACACGATTAATGCAATTTTCCTAAACGAAGATTGATGCATATTTAAAATTTGTGCTTCCTAGTTTGCAAAATAGAATGAATATTCCATAGAAATCAACTTTGTTTATTTTGCTGATCAATTAATTGCACTTGCAAATGTAGATGACTACAACATTTATGGAGGCTACTTGGGCACGGCAAAACTTAACTATGCTAGACATACCCCTCTAATGTACCATTGTATTATTGAAGTGAGTGCTCTATACAAAGACTTTCCATCCGTTTTGAATAGCACCAGCAGGGTCTACTTATTAATCTGTCATTACAGGTCACGAGTTTAAATCAGACGATTTGTGTTATCACGTGTTGAAACTACAACGTTGTAGTTTTCAACAAACTTAATAAATATTCTGTGTCACCTAAAAAAATATTAAAATTATAAGCGAAAGTGTTTATATTGGAAAAACTTACAAGAGAGTGTTGTGTATGTTGGTAGGTTTTGTTGATTACAACAAAATGTGTTTTGTATGTTGGTAGGTATTGTTATGCCCATACATGAAAGGTATGTTAATGAGTGTTAAAGGCATGCCCATAGGTAGTCTAGTACTAGGTTTTGTTGATTACAACACAAAGTGTTTTGTATGTTGGTAGGTATTGTTATGCCCATACATGAAAGGTATGTTAATAGGTAGATGTTGGTAGGTATTGTTACGCCCATACATGAAAGGTATGTTAATAGGTAGTCTAGTATGGAGCTTAGTTGTCACTTTAGGGTGCATTATTAACTCATCTCTCTAAATTTAATTCTTTTTAAGGCCACTAGGGCACACTACAAATTATTCTTCATTTGTATGATCATTCACAAATAAACTCTACATGTTTAGTATGAATTACAAATCATTTACAAATAAACTCTACATGTTGACTGAATTTTTCTTAATTTGTAAGATCATTCACAAATGAAACAAATGAAGTGCTCGAGTGTAGGGAGGTGTTGAAGTGCTGGAGTGCAGGGAGGTGTTGATGTGACCAAGCATGTGAGGCATGCAAAAGCGTATAAAACAAATGTCTTAGGCAGGCCCATAGGTACATTTAGTATGAAGGTTAGGCATGGTTACATGTAGTATGAAGGTTAGCTTTTGCCTTTAGTTATATTATCAATCTATTCTTTTCAAAAATTATTCTAGACTTATATGAAATTACAATATCAGGCCACTTTTGCACATTGCCAACATCATTATCTTTAAGATCAGTCCTCAAGATCATTTACAGAATTATCTTTATGATAATTCACAAATGAACTCTATTTGTTCACCATGAACTCTTCTTGAATTTATATAGTTCAATCTTAAGCCACTTAAACACATTACAAATTATATCAGATTCAATCTTAATCACTTTGTGCACATTATCAGCTAAATTATTTTTAAAATTAGTCCTTAAAATTATTCACAAGTAATTTCTACTTGAACACATTTGTGGACTTGCAATATAAATGTCCTTAAAAGTTTTTATCATCTTACCATAAAGATACAAACAAATTGAATTCATTTTTAATGTCACTTACATTTTTCATAAATTCCCATAACCATCTTGCACCATCTATATTTGTCTATGCTCATGAGCTTTGTCAATGCATCTTTAATGTTCATCACAATATCCACCTTTTTTAATCATAAATCTATCAAATTGAATTCATTTTTAATATCACTTTGATTTTTCATAAATTCCCAGAACCATCTTGCACCATCTATATTTGTCTATGCTCATGAACATTGTCAATGCATCTATAATGTTCATCACAATATCCTCCTTTTTTAAATCATAAATCTATTGCCTCCATGTCACACAAAAATGGTATTGCACAACAATGTGCTTTGTATACCTGTCAAAAGTAGGATTCTTTGCATTTACCGCTCTCCCAACTTCCTCTACTACCTTTTATTTTCCACCATCTCCAAAAGCCTGTTGATTTCCCACATTGTTGGTAGAAACATCAACACTTTTCAATTTTAGAACATATACTTTTATTTTCCATCATCTCCAAAAGCCTGTTGATTTCCTATGTTGTTGGTAGAAACATCAACACTTTTCAATTTTAGAACATATACTTTCAGCAAGGGTGCATTTGATAAATACATCTTCTTTCGTGGTGGAGTATTTCCTACAAACTTGTTTGTTGTCTTATCAACATTGTATTTTGGAGTATCTACACCTTCAAATTTATCCTTGGCATCTACTTGCCTATTTCTGAGTTGATAATCACTTTATACTTGAATGCCAACAACTTCAGTGAGAGATTTAATACCCTCATTAGAAGGCTTTGGGGTAAAAGCACAAAGTTGTGTCACACTTTCGACCAACTAAATAGTTTCGAGCGAAACTGTTTTGACCTAAACAATTGTGGTCGAATCAATTTCACTTGAAACCACGTGGCCTACACGTGGCACATAGAGTTTAGGGCGAAACCCTTTATCTCGAAACTATCTATGTGGCATCCTAATTGGTAGCCAATTCAACTATTTTCAATTTTTTTTCTGAAACTTTCAACTTTAACTAATCAACTTCCGGAAAATGTATTAAAACTAATCAACTTGGGGAGGCACTTTCTTCATTTTCATAATGAACTTGTTATTGGAATCAATAACCAATTCATTTATCCTTTTTTTGATGGTAGTTGGCTCATGGATTATAAATTTTGGATCCACTCTCTCCATATTACAGTCAAAAGACCCTTATTAACTCATTCCATGAATCTATGTTGCTATTTGGAAGAATCTTGTACCATTCTTTCGATGACTACACAGAGTTTCATCATGTCATCTTCATCTTCGATTTCATACTTATTAGTGACACCAATGAAATGTCTTTAAGTGGTCCTCACTAGTGATAACATTATTTCCTTTGAATTTAGGCACCTCCCCTCTAATCTTAGTTGGAATTAGATTAGGGTAGTTAGGGATGCTACATAATTTCAGTTGTCTATATTTTCCCAATCTTAATGGCTTCCTTATCAGTGCAAATATCTGAGCTTGTCTTTTGGATTGATCCCAACATTTTGCATTACATTTTGTTGTGGGAGATTATGCTATTGATTTTGTTGAACAATAAACATTTGCTGAATTGGGAGAGCTAGTACCTTATTTTGAGGTTGAGCAAGATTTTGTTGTGGAACAATTATTTTATTGTTGATTCAGTAGGGCCTATTGAGTTAATTGGGCTTACTGTAATGCAATTTGTGCCTTTATCTCATACTTCTTTCCTCTGAGATGATCAATACAATTAATATGTTGATCTAATTCCCTTTCTCTGTGCTTAGTTTCTAGCTTAATGTTTTGGTCAACATCTTTGAATGAGGTTTCTACCTTATTCTTTGAAGTCAGAGAAGTGCCATTTCCACCTTTCCTTTGATTTCTTAGAGGTGGAAGCACATTATTTCTTTTAGTTTGAATTAGAGGCGAACTTTCATTTATATTTTGTGCACTAGGATTTGTTTCTTTTCCATACCTAGTATAATCTTGTCTGGAAGTTCTTCTAGTACTTTTAACTAGATTATCAGTTGAATCATATGATGTGTATTGATCATAATTCCTAGAAGTATATCTTCTACCAAAAGTACCTACTTTTTAAATATTTCTTGGATTATGTACAAGTGGCTTGGATTTTTTTCTTTCCATTGTTCTTGTCACCTTCTTGCATTCGTAGAACCAGATTCAGACATTTCTTGACCCTTGGTATGATTTTCCATATTTGAAGCTAATTTGTGATTTTAATAGATCAAAGCAAAAGCATATTGAGGTGTCCCCTTGGTATAATGCCTATGAAAGCTTCAAATTTGATATGACAACTGAATTCAATTCTCTTGATACTATTTACTATCTAGTAGATCATGAACATTTTTTCAGTTCTTAATTCATTTAGATGAGTAGTTGGTTATGCATGACAATAAGCTAGTTGATGAGAAATGTCACATTGATTATGAGTATTATTTATTTGATAAATGTGATATATGTGTAGGCATCCTTAAAAATCTGCAAATACTAAACTTCAAGCATGGGTTAGTATTCTACAAATCCATCAAAATGCTCCTATGAAATAACATGTGAATGCTTCAAAATGCAACAAATGACAAGAGAAAACTAAAGGCATTATGAAAACAATAAAAGTACCTATTCCATAGTGGATTGGTGTCAAATGTGTCAATGACCCTTTCCCAATCCTTGCTCAAAAGCTAAAATGATGAGATGCAATGGAGATGAAGAGCAAAATTAGTTCTCAAACCAAGAGAGTAACTTTGCACGTAGATGTAGATGGATTTGATGAAGAATGAGGTCCTTATTTATAGATTTTCTTGATGAGAGATTGGCCAAATGGGTGAATGTGGGACTAAATGTAAACCAATGAAAGGAGGCCACTTGTCAAGTTGCCATAGGTTGAAGGATGTGCAAGATTTGGGAAATGTGCCCAAGAGAGGGAGTTTCAAATTCAAATTTGTGCAATAAATTTTGAGAGGGGGACATGAAAATGGGAAATTAATGCAATGTTGGAGGGGACAAGTCAACTTGTCATCATTTTCAAACTTGAGGGAATATTCCCCATAAATGCCATGTTGAAAGAAAATAAGGAATTTAATAAATCAATAAATTGATTTATTTGTGCAAGTGGCATTATCTAGAGGATGTGATGGGTGATTAGGTTAGACTAATTAGGATTAGGTTAGCTTAATGATGATTAGGATGATTTTGACTTTTATGACTTAAATATTTGATTTATTTAAATCAGAAAAGGATGGAAAATAATTTGGATTTAATTAAATGAATGTTTGATTTATTTAATTAGAGGGATGATGTAAGACAAGTTGATTTATTTAATAATCCGATTTACTTGGTGAATGGTTTGATGAGTTTGATTATCCGATGAAATGGATGAAGTGTGACTTGATTAATTAAATGAGCGATGCATGTGAAGCTTTGGTTTACTTGATGAATGCATAATACCAATTTTGCATGTTCAAATATGTTTTCACATAATGAGATATTTTAGTTAATGCCTAATTTCAAAGTGCATATTGATATGAATAACATTGACAATGGAAAGCTAAAAGATATGGTAAAAATTATTAATGGTAGTATAAGTTCTCAGGTGCATTGTGATCATATTTTTAGATTAGACCTAGCTCAGCAATTAAAGAACAAAGTGTTTGACAAAGGGAAATATTGGTTCTTCATTTTTTGGGGGCTCGAGGCTACCAAATGAAGTTTAGAAAATATGATTTGAGTGCAGTGTAGCAAAGTAGTTATAGAGCTAAATGGACTAGGCACATGGTTTACACACTAGAGACTTTTGGAATCTCACTATGCTTCATTAAAGCATACATCCCCAAACATGAGTGTTCGATTGGGAAAAGGATGAAGACCCTCATCCCAATTATTTTGGGGATTGGATTAAAGATGACCTCAAGAACCACTTGGCTACAAACCTATTAGGGAGAGCCAAAATGGTGGATCAGATCTTTAATCCAATTTTTATGTGGATGTGATGTTGATGATGTTATTTTGAATGATTATTAATTGATCATAAACTGATTGTAGAAAGACAAAATTCAGATCAAAAAATGCAGAGGGCAGACACAGAGGAACCTAGGATTTAAATTTGATGCATATATAGTTGGTCTAGGGTGCAATATGCCCTAAACTGTCCTCCTTTTTCACTAGATCTAAAAGTACAGGCTCAAGGTCACTAATCTATAGCTTCTGCCTTTCAGGTGTTCTTGACGGAACTTCGTCTGTTGATGAGAAAATGCAGATTCCATGACTTGTCAACTTGTAGGGTTCAAGTGCATGAATAAACAAGTAGCCTTCAATCTTCCTTCAACTAACTTCTGATCTGTAGCCTACACACATAAGAGGAGAGGAAGGGTTGTGCCATATGGGGGCTTGCCTAAGTCAAACGTCGTGTTGGTAAATTTCTACCTCCACAATGGAAAATTATGATAAAAGAGAGCATATGCTTGGGTGGATAGAGGATAATTGACAAATAAGTGATGAATTGACAACTTGCTATAACTCATCACTCAAATTTGGTCTCCTTGATCTACTGAAGTCACACTCATCACCTTCAAGGATCAATTGAATTGCTTGATTTGATAACCTACAAGTGTTAGTACACAAAAAAAATGCATGCAAAAAGTATGAAAAACTTACATAACCCATGACATGATGCTTGAATGATGAAATGCTGCAATAATCTT